>JAOVYX010011774.1:0-33046 GCA_035668315.1 Drosera spatulata
AACTATGAAAGTGGCCTCACTCAGAGACTTCAAGCATTTCCTCCTTTGCAATAGTGTTCTTGTAGTCATATCTTTACCCTTGGCTCAAAAACCTAGGATGACTTGTTTGAGGCACCCCACCTGAACATACACAAAAATCAAATCAATTGGCTAAATACAACTATACAAGCATTCAAGTACGATGCTTCAAAATCACACTCAACTGAGTTTATTTAATTTGATTGTTAAAAAGAAATAGGATCATGCAGCTACGGTTCTCATTCAAATATTAAGAATAATGATGCACTGATTCTACAGTCTTTCAAAGCTCGAGTAGAACACCAAAATCACACACAAAAACATTTGCCGAAAAATGATTATACTACTCTGCATCCCAACATTACCAGAACAGTTCCTATAGTATTTAGAAAAACAGGCGTGACAGGGAGTTTAAGACAAGTAGTGACTCCATCAATCACTACAATAAATCACAACATTCTACAATAAGGAAATCCATAAAAGACATGGAATCAACGGAGCATAGTCATAGAAAACATGCGAATAGACATTAAAAGCATATTTTAATCTCTCTTTGTTTCTGAACTACTGTCTAAATCGTCGGCCGAATCTCCAATCCTTGCTCTTAAGTATCACTAAATCCTAATACCAACACCGGCAATCATACATCTCATCCACACGATACAAATCCCACCGACTATCTCCGATTGTACTCCTTCCTTTCCCATCTCGACTCTTCCCTCCTTGACTTCTCACCTCCCATTCTCACTCCTCGATCATCACTCGCTCACTCGAAACCCTGACCACTCCCAAACTACAAAGTGAACATCAAACCACAAATCGATTGTCACAACATCAATCCTTCATCACAGCACTGATCAACTTCAACACTCCATTCATCCACAATATCCCAAACCTGAACTCAATCGCCATCCCCTCCCTCCTTGGAACTCAATCTCACGCCATGACCGAATCTCAGCATCATATATCACAATCAACACTCAATCGACGACCAAATCGACACCGGAAAATGAGGAAATCAGACAAGGAACTCACCGCTGAGCGCTCCAGTTCCGATCTGAAACCGCCACTATCGCCGGAACTGTGCTTCGAGAACCGCCGCCGGTGGTGGTGTCTGTGTGGGCCGTGAAAAGCTTGACCGAAGGAATTTTGAGTGTCTATTTGTGTTTTTTAGTAGCCTGCTGCGCAAGACATCACAATACCCTCGCTAAACCCTTTGGACAAACTTTTTTTATTTTAATCATGTAGTATTCGATTATGATCTCTTTTTTCATAAATTGCGACTAGCACACACACTCTAATATTAGGAAATAAATGTAGTAAAATCAAACAAGAAGATTACTGTCACTTTTAATGCATAAAAAAATTAATAGCTATGATTGATTTGAAACACATAAATGCATACATCTTAGCCGTATAAACGAAAGATGACATAATATGATCAATCAAACGAATTAAAATCTTCGCAAGAAAATGTACAACAAAAGGTTATCTACAACGATAATACATTATAGAATTAATGGAGCCATTAAACAAGATCTTGATGGAGCCATAATGAATTGAGTAGTGTCAAACCAGTAACTATATGATTGGAAAAAATTATGTTTATCAGATCTCTCATTCTTTTCAGCAATTACTCAAGGATTAATATCTTTTATTTGAGTTATATCTTAAACTTATTTTCTTATAGTGTTCTAACATAAAATAATTCAAGAGAACTTAATTTGATGATAAATCGTTTTCCTTCTAATCATAAAATTAAAGATTCGATATTTAAGAATATCAAAAAATAACATAACGTGTACCTTTCTTTTTGTTCTAATATAGGTTAGGATGATATTTTCCTTTTTCATGAACCACGAAATAATATCCGTCCACCAAATCCAATTAAAGCAAGATTCTTCGGACATTATGTGTGGATGCCTCAAGGCATGATAATAAGTCATCCTGGAAACTAATGTCAACATATAACTTGGAACATATTGTGGAATTTTAAGAGGAAAAGGATCAAAGCGATGGTATATTCCAAAGCCAAAGTTCACTCTCGAATATATAGTACTACCTCATTTGTATTTAAATTAAAATGATTTGATTCGATACGATAATTTATGCGTATATTGAATTAATAAAAAATGATGATTTTATTCTTATGAATATGTGAGATAAAGAAATAAGGAAAAAAAAGAAAAATAATGGTGGATGAATTGATGTGATAAAATAGGGATACTTTGATATTTTTATATGAAAAAAATTAATAAATAAATAAAAATTATAATTTAAATAGAACAATCCAAAAAAATATATATTATAATTTGAATGAATTGAAAAGAGTACATGACTTTTGTTCCAAACAAAGTAAAAAAGCATGTGTTGTTTGGCAATCTCCCAAAACATATGGTGTGTTATGTCGCTCAATTTGAATATGGTGCATAAAAGTACAATCACTTATTGTGAGAACATTAATAAACTTTAAGCCTAAAATCTCTTTACATAAACCAAATTTAAAGTTAAGTAATGTTCCAATGGACAATTTCACGGTCATCTAAATGTTATCACTTTACACCCTAATACGATGATATTAAAACTATGAAGCCTCTTCCAGCGACGTAGGTTTCTGCCGGCGACATCGGCGGCGAAACTCATATCCGATCACGAGAACCTTCATCAAAATGGGTTCCGGCGACAAGGTTGCTTCGTCTTCTATCTCTCTATTTCAACTCCTCGCAATCTCGCATTCGAAGTTTTCGACTTGAAAATCAAGTTCTGATGGGTGCTATGAAACCCTAATGATTTTCACCCTCATTGCCATAGAAAAGCATGGATTAGATAGTGGGCAATGCGTAGTTTTACTACTTGTGTTTTTTGGTGTTACGGTACTATTGTTTTGTCTTTTTTATTTTCACAGGTATCAAAAAATAGTTTTTTTGATGTTTATTTATCTTTAACAAGGATATGAACAAAGATATGACTGTATATATATTGTCCTTCCCAAACATTGTCTTTGGGGTGTGATTGATTTCGATGATTACTTTGATGGAAGAACCGAGGAAATGCTCATGTTATATCAGATGATGCATCGACTTAGGTTCTATCGTTGGTACTTGTTTTCTGCTCGTAATAATCTTGGTTAGAACTTTGGTGCCAGCTAGAGGATTGACTCGAGGTTGACTATCAGTCACTAACATTGTAAATTTCGTTGGGAATGAGTATGTTTAGCAGATTAGGCATTTTTTAATATTAGTTTTTTCGTTATAAATTTAATATTGGCCGAAAAAAATAACGGTTTGTCGACATGGTAAGGTTGTACTGGATCTTCTTCTCATAAATATTTTTAACGGAAGCCTTTGACATTTTGGATAAGTAATATTGAGTTTCTATCTAGGTAGCCTATAGACTTTGTGTGTCTCGCTAGGTGGATTCGATCACAAGAATCCTCTCTTTCTAGTCAGGTCGGGTGTTTGAGTGATGCAATCCGGTAACCAAATGTGCTCCTTTTGTTAGGAAGTGACAAGTATGGGTGTGGTTTTGTAGTCATTCAGAAACTTGCGAGGAGGATTCAGCCTCCTCTGCCTCGGTTTCTGTTTTCGTATGTGCTTATGGATTCTGTTTGTTACTATTGATGTTTGATCCAAGATTGGGAGATATTTCCACAAGATCGGTTTCGCTAAAGGCTCCATTGGGCAAGCTGAAATGATCTGAGTCCTAATCGCTTGCATTGACAATTCAATATGATCACGCCTTGCACCTTGTAGATCCTTATTGCTAAATAGTCGTCAATGGCTCTGACTTCGATTGTGGATTCTTGAGTTAACGTGCCATTGTAACGCCCCCGGTTCTCCGCGCCGGAAGATACGTGAGCGTTATGTCATCACGGACCCGATCCGTGACAAGACCAAACAAACCGAATGGGTTTCAGGGGTACAGCAGTCAATGAACTATAAACAGCAACCGGATACCTGTTTAGTTACAACATTTAAGCGGAAGCTATGCAGATCGTTTATTACATTTAAACGATACAGACATCTGATCTGTCATAATATCCAACTACATGGATTCATCTATATACAAGCAAGTTCTCTCTAAGAGCCTTCAGATGCTGCAGGGAACATATGTGCAATTGAAAAACATAACCGTGAGTTAATGAAGCTCAGCAACCTCAGGTGTATGAATCCCAATTACAGAAAATTTTCGCTAACGATTATGCCGACCGTCGAAAGTCCGTAAAATATTTTTATATTTTAGTCAAGGAACTATAAACAGTAACCAAATACCTGTTTAGTTACAACATTTAAGCGGAAGCTATGCAGATCGTTTAATACATTTAAACGATACAGGCATCTAATCTGCCGTAATATCCAAGTACATGGATTCATCTATATACAAGCAAGTTCTTTTTAAGAGCCTTCAGGTGCTGCTGGAAACATATCTGCAATTGAAAAATATAACCGTGAGCTAATGAAGCTCAACAACCTCAGGTGTATGAATCCCAATTACAGAAAATTTTCGCTAACGACTATGCCGACCGCCGAAAATCCCTAAAATATTTTTATATATATAAGAAAATATGGACGCCATATCACACAACATTGTTTCTCCTTTCTTTACATGGCTTTGTATCGCTTTTAAGAGTCATTCCTTTCTTTTGCAGATAATTAGGGTTCATGACTCGACTCAAAAGCAACGACGACTCCAAGGATATGACTGACTCGGAGTACAGACATAAGATAAAGGGTGAATCATCAGTCGGGTTACCAAATAGATTCTATTTTCGCACCTGCCTATCCTGTGCGTCGCCTTACACCTCTTGTGCGCATTCAATGAAGTATCGTTTGTCTGCATTGAGATAATTTGAGCCTCCCTGCAGAGATTAACCTGTGGTCCCGTCACAACGGCGTAGAAGCCGCTGCATGCATGCAAAGAGGATGGGGAACGCCCATCGCTCCCTAGTTAGTTTTCACCCGTGACTTTGACTCAGATGATAATACAGGAGTGCAATGACTCAAACCCAAATCACCAAGGCTATTCAAAGATACAGATGATCGCAATGGATCAAAGAAGGGACATCATGTTCGACTTTCTCAACAAATTCAAGAAAACGACCAATGATCCACAAGGGATGTCAATGTCGTCCTTATTAGTTTAAGGAGGCCATATTTTTTATTTGTTTGTTTTTCATTAGTTCACATGGATAGTGTAACTATGCTCCACATCTCCCGTTCCTTTTTTATTAATCATTTAGCGGTCGCTTTCATTTATTTTCCATGAAGGTATATACATTATAAGGGTATATTCTAATTCATTTCAACCCTAGATACCCCAACACATGTCAAACGTGATCGTTTATGCACATTTGACGATGTATTTCCATGTGTACGTATTATATATCTCAAATACGCATTTAAGTTTAAATTTCGGGGCTCAAAAAATGTATTTTTCCATGCCAGAAGGCCGTCGCGGCCACGACATTGGGCTGTCGCGGGCGCGACACTCCCTTGTCGCGGGCGCGACGCCACTGTGCAGGAAATTTGTAGATTCTCCCTCGTCGCGGGCGCGACAGATTTCCGGCCAGAACCTGCAGGAAACCTCGTATCTTCGCATCAACCCTTTGTGTAAACTCCTGAACGCCTTATAATTTTGGGGTTGAAGCTTGATAAGGACAAGGTCTCCAATTTGGAACTCCCGTGACCTTCGCTTAGTGTCCGCCCATTTTTTTCATGCTCTTATGTTCTCTTGTAATCGTTTCCACCATTAGTTTCTACTTTCACCGTTTCCGAGTTTGACAAAGCTTCGATGTGTATATAACAAGTTTGACACCTCTAGTTTTCCTCTGCGGTTGCTTGATATCCCATTTCAGCTGCATTTTATGTGGAAACAAATACTGATTTCTATTTCAAACCTCTTCTTTTCAGAATAGTAACTTGAAGCCGTTGAAACTTCTGCGGATAAGACAGATTCTTGTGGCGGTTTGGAGATACCATTTCACCATGAAAGTTAAGGACGAGGACGAGGGCAAGATTAAGGTGATTAGAGCCAAGGTCTGGGACGGGATTTGCGAAAAGCACCTTATGGATTTCAAGCAGGTTGCGGATGAGGAAATCAATTGTGAATTGTGACCGTGAAGAGTTCAGAGTTGGGATGTTCTTGAACGTCACCTGACATAGTTAGAGTTTCTTAATCTTTTCTAGTTGACCTGAGATTCAGAGTTTTGATTGGACGATAATAATCTTCCACCCTAGTGGTACTAACCGACCTTAGAATCATCCGTATGTTTAGAAGATGGTAGTATGGGTATTAGAAGCATAGCCTCGACTTTATAAATTGTCGAGTTCGAATAATCAAATGGAAGAGTGATATGTACTCACATGCTGTTAGATCGAAGCTTGTGTCCTCTTCAGGTTTCTACGATGCATCTGTTCTGATTTCTGTAGTGTTTTCTGCTCTCTCTTTTTTCCGTCTATAAAATCAAATGGTCAGATAAGGAATCCATTGCAAGAACCGAGGATGTGCTTTGCTCCCGTGAGTAATGAATTGGCTAATAAGTTTGCTGTGTATATCTCTGTATTGGACTTCTGCTGTTGCTCTACTTTGTTGTGATATGTTGTCACAAGCTTGCTTCCTCAATGACTAAGCTGTTGTTGTGACACGACAAGGCGAATGAAATGAGAATGAGGTAAGCCGTTGTGGTTTATCGACAGGCTGCCATTTACGATCCAGGGTATATCAATCAAAATAAATAGACGGGCGAAATAAGGTGATCAAGCAATGCAAAGGTTCATCAAGAGGAGCAAGAATAATCAAGCTCAAATCAAAGGATACAATGTGATAGCAACGAGGATAATGCACCAATAAATATGGTTTTCAAAGACATTGAGGTGATCATTCACGGGCAACACGGACAACTTGCTTGCCAACATTTTTACCAGTAAAGAGACCAGCAAGCGCTGCTGGTGCGCTTTCCAAGTCTTCGTTAACATCCTCGATGTACACAATCTTACCTTGCTTGTACAGATTGCTTACGTTCTCAACTAACTTTGGGAAAAAATGCAGGTAGTCGCTCTGCAGGAATCCCTCCATCCTTAAGCGTTTGGTTATCAACGTAAACAGATTGTGAATTCCTTCGTGGTCATGGTAGCCATGCTGAGATACCATCCCGCAAACTGCAATCCTACCGTGTATCCTCATATTGAGCAGCAGGCATCAAGCATAGCCCCGCCAACGTTCTTGAAGTATATATCTATACCTTCAGGAAAATACCTGTTCAGAGAACGTAGATTTAGCATATCTGATAGGCTTCTTTCGAGTAGAAGCGAACTCCAGATGAAAAGAGGGAATTAAGGGAAGACACAGGTGTTTTGGCCGATCAAAATCTATTTTTCATTGCAGATTCATCTCCATTTTTTTATATAGTTGATACAAAATGAAACTGACTCCTACTTTCTAGCTACTAACATAATGGGAAATCGCCAACTCCTATTTTCTAGCAACTAACATAATGGGAAGTGCAACAACAAGGAAATGCAAGAACGTGGAAAGGGAAATGCTATTAGTGGGAACATGTTATGCTCTACTTTGACTTGCGTCATGGCTTGATGTACTTAGGGTCCATCGATGACCAACTGTTGTTCGTATCAATATCACACTCATAGAAGAATGAATCCAATTCTTGTGTCACAGGATGCCAGCAAGGGAAGCATCAACTGCTAAACGATTGCATTATGATCAGTCCTCAGAAGTAGTTTCCAGATAGAAAGGTTTAAAGTGCAATTGAAAAGTTACATTTGTTGATCACAAGGCGACGGTTACAAGGGGCTGTTCTGAATGCTCCTCGCTACATAATACTTTGAGCATGTTTAATCCCACCCCGTTCGTGGAGAAGGAATTCTAGGACACCTGAATTTGAACTATGTTGCTCTCAGCAATCAAAGATAGAGTACCAGAATGGATTGCTGACCTTTTCAATGCTGCATCCAAGTCATTCTCTTCCTTGTAGTTGAAAGCTTCATCAAACCCAAGTTTATTTTTCAGCAGATCAAGCTATACATTCACCATATTACGCATGGTTAGTGCATCGTAAGAACCAATTTATCAGAGATTAAGCGAATTCTAGCAAACTAGGAAACACATCATGTACATAACTGATCTCACCTTCTGCTTTGTGCCCGCGCTGCCAACAACATAGCAGCCCTAGCTTAGCAAGCTGGCCAACTATTTGACCGACGGCACCAGATGCTGCAGAGACAAACACATATTCTCCTTTTTGGGGGGAGCACACCTCCTAGAAGCCCGCATAAGTGGTGAAACCAGGCATACCTGCGAGAACAGATCCTCATCAGGTGATCCAATGGACGAGAAAAACATCCAGTTGCATTTCTTTAAAATCTGAATGTAGTTAAACAATGACCATATTCATGTTATAAACTTGATCACATTGTTGGAGAGGTTTAGGGTACGTTACATTGGATCTGTCTCAACTGATCAACAGATAAGAATTTGATAAGAACAGACATGTAGTGTAAGCCATACCAAGAAGACCCACATGATAACCGAGGGGTATGTCAACGTCCAGCTGTATCTTCCTCAACTGATCAACCTTTTTCAGCAAGCTGTATTCCTCCCAGCCAACAAATCCTACAACTATATCTCCAGGCTTGAAGTTCGGGTGGTCGGAATCGACTACTTTGGCAACACCAAAACCTTCAATGGGCTTCGACATCACAGAAACAATGGGTCAGGTAATAGATATACCTGATAGCATGATCAGGGATTATTTCAAAAGCAACATCAATCAAGGTGAACAATAAATGTAGCTATTAGCAAGGTACATTATGTTTTCAAGCTAGTAATCATAGGAAACTAAAAAACAAAAGAAGCTAGCATGGGAGGCCGTGGTAGATGATTTACCGTGACAGTACATTCCATACTGTACTCTGTTGATCGTTATATGATACGATATAATAACAACGTTTTTATAAGTCATCCACCTCCCTGAATGTTACCCAAAAAGGTTGGTGATTCCGATGACTATGAGTCGATCACATGAAGCTCATCTCATTTTCACAGACTTGTTTCTCGCCATATAATTATAAATCAAACAAGAATTCACCCAACACTGAAACCCAAACCCTAAATCGATGGAGTGAGTGATCACCTGACCAAGGACGAATGGGGGAAGATAAGAGCTATGGAAATCCCGCATCCGAGCACGCATGTACGGGTCACTCGACAGATACAGATTCTTCACCACAACACCCCTCGACCCTTTCGGTGCGCTCAGCTCGATCGTGTTTCCTGCCTTGAGCTCCAGGTCGGTCTCCAGTGGGGCCCTCTCGATATACCCTTTCAGCACCACCTGTTTGTTCTCCACCACCACGAGTCCGCCGTCGTCGTGGTCGGCCATTGAGTGATGGAGTGGGTGATGGGAGTGTGAATTGGGGAGTGGAGATAATGATATGTGGGACTTGAGGGAGTTGGTGTGACGACTTGGGCATCATGGTTGGTGGACTCGTGCTATGTGTGCTCCAGTGGCCACTTCACTCTCTTTTGAGTCACTGTACAGACTAGTTTTTCTAAAGGAAAAATCAAAATCATTAATCGAAATAAAAAATCAATAATTATTGGATTTTGTTCTTAAATAAAATAGAAAATAAAAACACAAAATCACTTCTTTAAATATAAATGATAATAAACAATTTTATTTTATCAATTATTGAAATAAAAACAAAAAACAGAAAATAAAAATAATACCAAATAAACCCTAAAAAAACCATCGGTATGCTCAGACGACTTTAGTTAGGGCGCATGAACAACGTACCATAACTCCATTGAAAGCACAGAATAAACTCATTGACAATACAAACCCGAGTAATACTACCAACGTTTTTGTCATTACAACTATGAAAACTCCATGTCATGAGAAATCAATTGAGAGAATCATGAAAAAGCACTACTCAGCAAAACTATCCCTTGTCTTTGGTCATAACCAACACCCAAGACAAAGGTTTGTTACTGGAGTCAGACTGGGATGAGAACCATAGAAGACTACATATCAACTTTATACCCAGGATATAAACATATAGAACTCTGATTATTTCTTCGCTGTATTACATTATCGAGCAATAAACACTCCATGCTTTTGTACACCTTGCCTTTGAAGATGTACTTTTCCTCGTAAGATTCAAGTTCACAAGCACATCCCCAACGTCCGAGAAAAAACTGGCATCCGAGTATATAACAAGGCAACACAAACCAGCACCAGCATCCAGAAGCAGATAACAGTATCCACAGAGGCGATCGAACGTCGGATAGAAAAGATACCTGCGTAAACAATGACTTGATAAGTCCAACCGAAGCTCCCATGTCGTGTGCCAGACTCGCAAAATTGGAAGTTAATGAGAAAGGCCCTAGCTCAGGGAGAGTGAAGATTCTGAAGCTGACTGAATCCGTCAAAGGAAGTGTTCAATTGCTGGATATCGGACCGAGAAAGGAGATTTCTAGCGACTTTAGGGGGGCCGTTTGTTTTGTGGATGCCGATGGGCTTTGTCTTGGATGATGGGCAGTGGCCAACACGGACATGATGACTACTCGCCTGTGTTGTACAAATACCGTGGATCTTGACCAACAGCATAGCTTCCTTGTCTCCGGCATCTTCGCACCAACTGTTTTGTAAAACTCCATCAACATGTTCTTCTAGTGTGTAGAACTCGACGTGATGGATCGAGATCTCAGCAGTATGATCCGGTTCAATGGTGCCTATAGCTGGAGTCACCTGATCG
This sequence comes from Drosera spatulata, assembly GCA_035668315.1. Taxonomy (NCBI): domain Eukaryota; kingdom Viridiplantae; phylum Streptophyta; class Magnoliopsida; order Caryophyllales; family Droseraceae; genus Drosera; species Drosera spatulata. The sequence continues at coordinate 10,791 of JAOVYX010011774.1, forward strand.
AAAATGCAAGAGCATCAAGAAACATTCCAAGAGAGCTATTGCAAGAAGCTAATAAATAAATGCTAATAATAACCACTCCCACAATCACCATATGATAGAACGCAAGGGGTGCATGAGTTACCTGAAGCCATCTTGGCAAGCCAAACGAACCTCTAGGACAGTGGTCAGAAGAAACTTCATCCCCCTTCATGGTTGTTTCACCCTCGCATATTATGGTGAATAAAGCTCTATCTCTCCTGCTTTTGTTTGTGATCCTCAAAATTAGCGGGTCGCTATTTTGAAGAATTATAGTGTTGGTACTGACAATTGTGTCTGGCACTACGCTTAAAGTGTTCAGTAGATGCCGAATATTCTCATTAGAGTCCATGATTTCCTTAAACTCCTGCCTCCGTACTGACTCGTCAACTCGAGCAATCTCCACGTTAAATAGGCAACGGACAGGCTTGTGATCACTCTCTGTCACATCCATGCAAGACTCGTACCTTACAGAAACAATTGACGTCAACACATGAGAAAAGGCAATAGAAGCAATCAAAAGAAACAAATCCAGATGATAAGAGACTACGAATCTTGACTCTTTTCCAATCCTTCTAACTTTTTCCTTACTGTGTACGTTTATGATTACATATAATTACCCCCAGTGAAAAAGCTAACGAAAATATGCATAATAAAGATGGCACTGCCAACAGCCAACATGAGTGTGTGATCGCATCTGATAACTGAACCTGATTTCTGGGACAAACAGAATTGTGATAATACACTTCATCAAAATTGCCGCCCGTACTCCTAAACATCTTCTACAGCAAATATCATAAATGGAATTGTAGATACTTTCAAGTCTGTAAATATGTGATAAGCTACTCACTGCAATACTGAGCCAACAACTGGACAATCCAAACTGCACTCTGATTTTGTAGATGACCGGCTATCACGAAACAAGACGCGGTCACACCAAGCTGGGACTCGCTTTTTCTCACCAGCGTCATAACCTAGCAAAACAATTGACCAAGTTTGTAACATGTCAATCGAATCCCTGCCAGTTCTTTTTTTTTTTTTTTTGAAAAGAATCCCTACCAGTTCTTGATAGATACAAAAAGAAAAGAAAATGCATCAGTCATGCAGGAGAGGTCTCATGAGAAGATTGGCAACAAGTAAGAACACGGGACCATTAGAGCTAATAGAAAGATACCTGCTAAACCAGGCTGGTTTCTCTCGAACTTGTATGTGGGTGGAAATCTGATAACTGCTTCGCGCATTCCTTGGAAAACTTTTCCAGCTCTCATCTCAGCCTTCAGTTGATCCTTGTCTTTCAACCAATCAAATGATCGTTGAGAAATAAAATCTCTCGCTTCATCATACGATATTCCATCAATTCGATAATTAAAATCACCCAGAAAGACAACCATGTCTGCATCAGATAATTCAGGTAATGCTTCACCAGGAAGGCCACCAACAGCCTGCAGCGGCAAAGATTGTCAGAATTACTTTTACAACACAATCACATAGAAGATGCAGACAGCTAATACCGGAGCTCGGTGTGGACATACATTGGAAACACGGAGCATTTGAACAGCAGATGAAATGCCAGCTGCACCATAAAAGACAAATCGCAAAGCGTGATGTTAAAACAGTAAGATGATGCAGATGAAAAATGAGAAAACGAACAATAAATATCTCGCAACTTACAGGAGGTAGTATTAACAAGATGGGATGGCCGACTGAAGGTCATAGTTCGATATACATGATCGAAATCATCATTCCGACGATTCACAGCTTCTGCATGAGCAGCAAAGTGACAGTTGACGAAGCACACTGTTCGATCATACAATCTCATCCTCAAGCCAACAGCCCCCTGACATGGTAACAATTTGGCACTGTCACAAACATAAGATACAGCCCAAAGAAAGTGTCCCATACAGAATACAGCAGACTAAAACCAATTATGCATCAAATAAAGTCACTCTAGAAGAGCTTCAGCTTTGAGGGAATGGTCAAGTTTCTGTCTGTATGTATGAGAGTGCGATGAGATGAGGTAAGAGCTGAGTGGTAACAAATGCTGAAGTGAATATCCTTTTTTCTTTTTTTCTTTTTCCGCTAAGACAATGACAGTAAGGGATCTTCAAGTTATTCTACTTAAAGCACAGGTACTAAGATATTCACTATCAAAATTACTAGCATTTTAATTCAATTTCGTCATTCTTTTCCAGCAAAGATTATATAGGTTGCATACCTTGTTACCAATTGCACGTCCAAACCCACAGGGCACTGCAGCAGCATCAATATCCCCAACATGATCTTTAAGAGTATTTCTCGCCCTGAAAATGAGGACTCGTTTATAAGCAGCACTATAATCTACCAAGAACAGAGGGAATGGTAATTTCGATCAAGAAACATGTTTCTTCAGCAAAGATAAAGAAAGCCAATCCAAAACCTACAGATACTTTTTTTTTTTTTTTTTGGGAATACAAAACCTATAGATACAAAACCTATAGATACTTGAATGCATTTAGCATGCTCTGAATAGAGAATGCCCTCAGGGGCAAGACTGAGATGACATCAATGACCAAATCCTCAGACATGGAAAAAATGGCTTCATGATATGGCAACTGCTAAGTGATACTCCATATCATTAACTAAAACTGCAATATAATTGATCCAGAAACTGGGAACCTATGCCACTTTAAAAAAGCCTTCATTTTCAGAGTGATGCAGGAGAAAAGAAAAAGAAAAAGAGTGATATGTGAAAAGCTTTTCAAGAAGTCAGATACGCAACAAACATTTAGAATGAAGACCACGAGTTTGCAAGTTCAGTCAAGAAATGTCAGCAGAGTTCAGTTTTCAAAAACTAGCAATGAAAGAGTGCTCCAGAGGCAAGCATTTGTTAGAAGGCACCAATTAAAGGTTGACTCTTTTGAACTCACCAAACACAAATAAGCAAGCCTGCCAGTTGCCGAGAACCAACACGCTCAAAAGTAAAACCTTCCTCCAGAATAGACCCTATCATGTCTAACCACCACTGTCCAACAGAGCTGCCTTCCATCCCCACCTACAGATGGAAGAATAAACAACAACAAATCAAGCCTTTATCCCATCAAGTGTGGTCGGCTACATGAATACGACGACATCATTTCAATCTGTCATGTAAATCATCTTCTGTCAGATTTCACAAGTCGTCATATTCATGTAACCAAAGAAAGAAAGAAAAAAGAGCCATAAGAGTCAATAAGTAACAGCAAATTGAACTCAGCGAATCAAAGTAGTGAAGGTTAAAAAAGGAACATTCGGTAAAAACTTACAGTTTCTTTAGCAGCAGACATTGCCAACGCACCAGCACCCATTTCTAGTTCTTGTAATCCCACAACAATGAGATCCACATCTGATGCAGCAGAGCCTATCCAGTAAATGAGTGAGTCAACAGACGCTTTCCCTTCCCCAACATTCCAAGTACCAGCCAGAATTTTCAGACTCTCAAGCCTGGTATACAGAAATTCTTTGCTACTTAATTCAAGACGAAGCAAATCATCAAGAGGTCCAGGAGACAACACGTTCCATCCTCTTATACCACCATGATTAGCCAAAGTAAATACATAACCAGCGCCAAGAGCCATTTTTATCACAGGACTACTGTGACCTATCCAATCTCCAAGTAAACCACCATGATTATCTAACACTTGAACGGTCCCAGACACATAGCCCACCCAAATCCGGGACCCAAATGTGCAAATGCACTGAACAGCATAAGGATGGTACTGAAAATCTTGCAAGCGATTGCCATTTCCATCCCACTGCACAAGGAGGCCGCTTGTGCAGCCAGTCCAGATTTTTCCATCATTGGCCAAAGTCATAGCTTCTGTTCTTCGATTATCATCACCAAATGGACCCTTCACTGCAACTCGACGTACTGCATCAGCAGCACCTAAAATAGCATTACGAGAGCGCTGAAAAAAGTTAATAGAAGCTTGTGGTTTTTCCTTTTTCAGTGCTGCAACAAATTTCATCTTCATCTCATCTTCGTTTGCCATATCCTGTATTGTTGGCATGTCCAACCAGTTCTCAACCTGGCCATCAATATTGAAAACTTTCAGCAATTCCCTAGTTTTTGCATTCCTGCAACATAGTAATTAGTGAATCACTTCAGTCCTAACACATACATCCTATGAAGCAATCCAGACAGGCCAATTAGAATCCAAGCAATTCTTGGCTAGATCAGCCAGCTGGTCTACTTCTCGTTCCAGTATCCGATGGACAGCATATATTATAAAGCAAGAGACTGAAAGAATGTGTCTAAATCTGAACTCGAACATTTGGTTGGAGTGCGAGACAGATTAAAAAGAAAAAAAAAAAAAGTAAACATTGTTAGGTACAGAACAGAAGCAAGATGACCATAGGATCTCGATAATGGTCTTATACTCAATGTCTTAAATTAATGAGCATAACTGCATGTGTGTTCAACTTAAGACCTGTTTGAAGCCGAGATCACTTAAAATAACCGAATAATGATTATACCAAATTTCGAGCTATGATACTTAACTTGTGCATATACACAGAGGGAATAAAAGGGCACTACAACTTCAAAGCATCAACTGAAAGAAGACAACAAACCAAGAAAGACATACCATAATGCAAACGAATAAAGCCCAGCACTCCAGACTCTTGCCATAGAATGATCTGATACCATATACTTAACATCAGATGTGAACATGTAACAAACACCGTTTATGGTAACTTGGCTCCTTAGATCAATATAAGACCTCTCAACGACCGATCTGGCCATATGCCTGTCCTTCACTGTCAGAGGAAGGGCCTTTTCAATAGCTTCCCATGGCCAGATCATAATCGCACCGTTTTCTGAACCTGACCATAAATCCCCTGAACACAAGTGAAATGAATTAGATTACTCTCAACATCAAATGCAACATCGAATGCTTGTGTAATTATGAGTCTGCGCAGCTGCACAAGGATTGTCGGATGCCATTCTCATTCTTTTACATGACCAGTCCACTCATAAAACTATGATATACATTTCAAAGGTAATCAAAAGACTACGGCAGGAATAAACTCCTCATTCTTCTACAAGCTGCCGAATTATAGCTAGAGAGTCCCAAAAAAATCAGCACTTATCTGATTTCCCAACTTAAAAAGGGTTTGGGAAACTTAGTCTCCGTCTTATAACAGCTTTAGGGTTTAGACACATTATCTACTTCACCTCAAACTTCTTAGTTATGAGACACAGCAATACGACTAGCATACCAACTTTACACTACAAACAAGAACAGGGCACAGGATCATTCACCATAAGACGAAGAGACCATGGACAACACCGGTCCTTGATGCGCCTGCCACGACAAGCACTCCTCGAATCCGTTCCCTCCCAACCTCTGATCCATCCTCCAACACATAATCCTCCCATCAACATGCCCACTCCACACAACCCCCGTCGCCTCATCCGCCACCATACAACACACCTCAGCCGTCTCCACCGAATCCACAAACGGCGCCGTCATCTCATCCCCTCCGCCTCTCCCCCTCCCCTCACTCCTTTCCCCATACATCTCCTCAAACCCCCAAACTCTAACCCCACAGTCTCCCCCAGCCCACAACATCTCCTCACTCCCAACCATCACCCTCAACCCCTTCCCCACCTGACTCTCCCTTGTCTGATGCTTCCTCACCTCCAGACTCACCGGTCTATCCGCCCTCACCGCCGCCCTCTCCGGTAACCGAAACATCCCGATCCCACCTCCGCTCCCAATGATCTCCTCCTCCAACACCCTACCCTCACCACTACCACTCCCCTCGTCGGTTCCCTTCAGCTTCCGATCCAGGAACTGGATCATGTAATCGAGCTTCTTCCCCGCCGCCTCCACAACACCGACATGAGACGAACTCGTCGCCGAGAAATCAGCGTCGGCGTCGGAGAAGGGTGAAGAGGAGGGGGAGGAGGAGGAGGAGGCGAATCGGTCGACGATGATCGGAGTCCGGTGAGGGATTTCGCCGAGGTCGATGAGCGGCGGAGAAGATGGTGGAGAGGGGGAGGAGAGGAAGGGGTTGGTGGAGGAGATGTTGCGGTGGTGGTTTGCGAATCGCGGCGGCGGAGAAGAGAAGTGGCTGAAGGGGTCGTCGGCGTCGCCGCCGGCGTCGGAGAAGGGGTTGTTCATGGATCCTGGAGAAAGTGTAGAGAGAAAAAGCGGGGGTCGCCGGCCGGGAGAAATGAAGGGACGGAACAAGGTTTTATTTCCCCGCCTGCGAGGATGGGGCCGGTTTGGCTTGGCTTCTTAGTATGAATCATTGTGATTAATTGATTGTCATAAACACGAGTTAAATGTTATGAAATGTGCAAGTCTGCTGTTGAGATTAAAGGGTAAGTTAGGATGAATCAAAAATCCATTACCACTTAGTCGGTCGGATCTTAAACCATAAATTGATTATTTATTTTGATAAGATGCATTCAGATGAATTTTGACATATATATTTATGGTTTTTCCGAACTTGATTCGGATTAAAAATATTGATGTATGGATGCATCTTGATTTATGGAAATGAACATTATCATCTACGAGTAAAATAAGTTGTTATGAGTTAGTGTAAGGTACTCTCACGAGTATCTCAACTCAATTCATTTGAAAAGCTCTGCGTTAGCTCATTGAATTAAACAATGATAGCATATATGATTCGAATCATCTTCTCATCAAATCGTACGTGTCAGAACAGTTCATAAACTATAGTGCAATTGCAACCATAATACATGATGACCATAAAGCTTGAATCGAGAACAAAATGTTGTCCCTAAATAAGGATATCCAAGACATTAGGCACCACTCATCAATCGTCACACTCTACCAGTCAAAATAATTCATGTCACACCTAATGTAGCTTATCTCTATGTTTCTATATCATAGCCCATACTGCATGTGTTCCATAATTCGTAAAGTGAACAATTTAAAAACATTATTCATGCATGGCACGTACGTCTAGCCAATGAATAATAACGGAGAAAAACAAGACATTGTCAACATCTCATGCATCATCGTGGCAGGTTATGGGACGAAGATTGAAAGCAATTGTTCCAAGAAAAAAGGTGTATTTCTCAGAGAAAAAAGTGTCCTTTTACATTGTTTTGTTGTCTTTGATTGAATTTAGATAATTTGATAAGGTAGTTGATTTTGTATAAATCACAAAGAGGTTTGAAAATAAGGCCATGGAGCTTTGTCAATGCTGGTTCATTTATAGGTAAAAGATAAGGTATTATTGTTACTTGGTTTAGGCTTAGGCCCAATTTTGCGTTCGTTGTTTGCTTCTCGTCTTTTTCTTCCTCGATTTCAACTCATTTATGTATATATATTGTCATGCTATCGCTATAGACTATAGTCCCATCAACATTATTTGACACTAACATAGTTATATCGATATAGTTTTTTTTTTTTTCGATACACATATATTCGTTAAATGGTTTTCGAACAAACGAACTATGAACCTGATTTTAATGGATGATGATGAACTATAGAGTTTCTACTAAACTTTCATTTTGTGTGAGAGACTCTTACAATTCATGTCCAATATCGACGGCCAACTCTTTTTGTTTGTCGGGAATGTCTAATGAATTATGATTTATTAAGAATAAGTTATCCATATTAAATAAAATAAAAATATTATATATATATATATGAATCCTAAATCATTTTATTCATAATCAATTGGTTTAGAGTTTGACCCATAATCCTTTATACATTTAACCAATGGTCATCGACATTCCATACACGAGTAACATTGTATATATCTTTCTCGAAATATTTGATACGGCCCAAATAGACCTGGACTTCCACTGAACGGCCCAAACAAAGTTGAGCCCGTGGAGTCCACTAACACGGGCCTAAACCCGTATATCTATGGACCAACCTAGTCGATGCCGTCCGTTTTGTCGGAAATTGTCGCTTCACTTAATGCGCCGGTGGGTCCACCTAGAATGGGACCCCACCACGCCCTGTATAGCATAGTATCTGTTGCTCTTAGTACACGTAACACCATATTCATTGTGCGCCGGACCACGTAACAGAAACATGGTGATGAGGGCAAAATGATTCTAAGCTGGAATTTGGAATGAAATTCTCATATCCATCTATTCGAACCATGCCACCGTGAGTCCATGATAGGTAAACGTCTTGCTTGGTACACCGAGTTATTGAAGTTGTGGGTGATCCATTGTAGGTTTGCAGTTCATGAATTATATAAATATTCACCATAGCTTTTCATCGACGATAAGAGATGAATTCACCTATGACTGGGTTTTTTTGATGGGGAAAAGTTCTACAGAAAGAAACGTTTCAAAAGCGTTGCATTTGCATTGCATCATGTGATTCGTGTTTCCTCCTGCAAAAGCAATGGTAGATGGATAGATGTTGCGCCAACTCCCAAATCCCCAATCACATTGTTCCCATTTTCCGACTCCTACCAATACAAACAAATCCCATTTTGCCAATCCCCAAATGCCAAATCTCTCCATGTTCATCATCATCATCATCTCCAAACCCTCACCAAAGTCACATGTGATTTATCATCACAAAAAACATCATCAGTTGTGGTGCAAAACCCCCAAAACAAAACAATTCTCATGGACCAACCCATTTCAACCAATCAGAAAAAAAACCATAGCTGTCAATATTTGATCCACATCCCTCAAGGCTCAAACCCTATCCTACACTACAATGCTAGAGCTTTGAGTGCTCACTTATTGGTAGTTTACAACAGGGTAGATTGCCCACAATGATGACAACATTTTTTAGGTGATTTTTTGGTTTTTGGTGCTTGGAATTGTAGACACGAAAGTGCCCGTTTGGGTGATTTGATAAACAATACACACAAGCGAAAAAAGATCATTTTTTTGGGTGATTTTTGGTATTGGGTAATTGGAGATGGAGATGACGCAGGTGCCCATTTGGGTTCTATTGATTTTTGGAGTTTTTGTTGTTGGTGGGGTGTGTGGATTTGATATTCAGAGAGTGAATATATGGCCAATGCCGGAGTCTGTGAGTAATGGGAGAAAAACCCTTTACTTGGGCAGTGATTTTGGGTTGGATAGCAGTGGGAGCAAATTTGGGGATGATTATGGGACTTTGAAAAATGGGTTCTTGAGGATGCTTGATGTTGTGAGATTGGATCATGTTATTGATGGGAACCTTTCGAGGTTCGATGCGTCGGCGGTGCTCAAAGGGATCAATGTTGTGATTCATTCACCAAGTGAGGAGGTATAGTTTTCTTGGGCACTGATTTTTCATGGAATAGTTTTCTGTTTAAGGTTCTTTAATCTGCCTATTCTGATTGTTTTCTTGGGTGTTCTGTTCTCTGGTTTCTGTTGTTTATTGTGATGCCATATAAGAAACTTGTCCACCAACTTGTGACAGTTGACTTTTGTTGACAAGGAAAATCTGTCATATATGTGGAATCATTTGGAGCTATGGATCCAGGGTTTCAAACTATAGATTAGGCATCATATGATTATTTGCTCAAGCATCAAAGGCTTGTGTCTTGGGTTTCGGTGCAGATAGATAAGTATATGTCAAAGATAGGCAGATTATTGTTGCGGCCTCTCCTCAATCAGCAATATGATGCTTATGATATCATCTCCGTTTCGCAAGTGTAATTGGATGTTTGGTTCTGATGCAACCATCTATATGAAATAGTTGTGAGCTATGTCTTTGCTTCTGAATATTACAGTGTTCATAGCAACAGGCCTGTTAACAATTGCAGAATTGAGTTCCTGAAAATCGTTCTTGGCTTTGCAGTTACAGTATGGTGTTGATGAGTCATACTCGTTAACGATACCTGATCCTGGGAACAGTGCATGTGCACGTATTGAGGTAATTAGCGGTTTCAATTGAATTCCGGTTTCATTTGTTTGTGGTTTCACATTTAGCCAACGCACCTTGATTCATTACATTGTAGTTAAATGTGACTTTGTTCTAAAATGTTCAGGCAAACACGGTGTATGGAGGTTTACATGGTCTGCAGGTTACAACATACTTCCATTTGTGCAAAAATCAATTTGATTCAACTCTCTAAAGTGTTGATCTCTGAAAATATTTGCTTTGGCATGCCATGCTAGACATTCAGCCAGTTATGCTATTTTAACTTCAATACGAAGGTTATAGAAGTTGGCCATGCGCCATGGACCATCACTGATCGGCCTAGATTCCCTTATAGAGGGCTGTTGATTGGTCAGTTCCTGTCAAGTCTCAAATTCTCAACTAAGTGGTCATAACTTTGTACTGTCTTGGGGTTTTGGTTTTCATTGTGTTTAATTTTATAATTTTTGGTATTTGTATTGCAGATACATCTCGGCACTATCTGCCTTTGCCGGTGATCAAGAGCGTCATTGACTCTATGGCTTATGCAAAGTTGGTATGAGATACAAGTCAATTCGTTTTATTGTAATTTTTTGGTATGCGCAGATAGTTTGGGTGATTCTGTTATTCTTGATCTCAGCCAATGGTTGCATCATTCTGCTGCAGAATGTTCTGCATTGGCACATCGTAGACACACAGTCATTCCCTTTGGAAATACCTTCATTTCCGAGACTCTGGAAGGGTGCATACTCTACATCTGAACGATACACGGTTGATGATGCCAAAGAAATTGTAGAGTGAGTTGCTCCCTTGTGATGGTATTCCCTTCTTGTGTTGCTGAATGCTTACTAATCTTGATTTTGGTATTATAGTTATGCTCAAAGCCGAGGAATCAATGTATTGGCTGAACTTGATGTGCCAGGACATGCAGCTTCATGGTACACCTCCCTGTTTGATTGTGCTTTAAATTAGCTCCCACCTCAGGAAGCGTCATTCCAGTTAAAAGACTAGAATCCTGTGTTCGATCATCAAAATATGAATTCTAAGAGAAATCGAGAACTTTTTCCTCAGGGGATATGGATATCCTGCTTTATGGCCATCGACAAATTGTACACAGCCACTCGATGTCAGCAACGAGTTTACCTTCAAACTCATAGATGGAATTCTCTCAGGTGAAATGGCAGGGTTTTATTTTTGTTCTCTCCCTTGAAGCCTCTTGAACTTATGATACTGCTAATGTTTCAGATTTTAGCAAAATCTTCAAGTTTAAGTTCGTTCACCTTGGTGGCGATGAAGTTAACACAAGTGAGTTACTTCATGCGATCCTTGACACCGTACATAAGCTTGTACATGTGATGCACGCTATACTTGGCCCTTCCAAGCTTTTATAGATAATATGCATGTTTACTGAGTTATCAGGTATAATGTCCTAAACTATCGCAATACAATTTTTTTCCATCTCAGGTTGCTGGCAAACGACTCCTCATGTGAGGAATTGGTATTACCTTCTGCTATCATGTGATCCTATTACTGATAGACTTCTTCCCTGTATAGAGCTCTTCGATGGATTGTTCATGTTTCACGCTTATTTTCAAATTGCAGGTTGCAAAAACATAAGCTGGATGGATCCGAGGCATATCAGTACTTCGTCTTAAGAGCACAGAAAATAGCATTGTCTCATGGATATGAGATTGTAAATTGGTGAATAACTAGTTTTTTAGTCTCACTTTGTCGCTCTCTGCTTCGTCGTTGTACTTGATCTCAATTCATATGAATCTTGTAGGGAGGAAACTTTCATCAGCTTCAGGGACAAGTTGAGCCCCAAGACCGTGGTGCACAACTGGTAAATCTCTGTTTACTAAATTATAGAATCATATATAGGGCCTGTTTGCCTGTCTGGCCAAGCTTTAAGTGGTCAAAATCAACTTTCAGCAGTTTTTGTGATGTTTGGAAAGTGTTTGGCATAACTTGTATCTGCAACTTTAAGCAGTTTTTTGCTTAAGTTCTTAATTGATTTGATTGAATCGAAAGTTGACTCTACTAAGATAATGACATTCGTATCTCTGACCACAATCTTGATCTTTTGGTCAGAGTTTGATCGAAGTGTAGCCTAAGGTTATACTTCCAGTCCCGCTACCTTCCTTTACAGCACAGGGTAAGAGGACTCGTGTGCTATCCACATTTCAACTGTAGAAAGTATTCGCTTGGGGCCGCTTGTTAAGATGTACGTACTACATAATAGTCTTTGGTATACTATAGTCGGTTTGAACTTCCGAAAGGGTGAGTTACTCAACGGATGTGACTGGCTTCCATTAATATTGACTCGTGTTGACCATTGTGTCAGTTTCTTTTCGTTTTTCACTTGTATAAACTGGTTCTGATCTGTATAACAGGCTTGTTACTGGCATTGCGGCAGAAGCAGTTGCAGCAGGGTTCAGAACCATATTAAGCAACCAAGACAAGTGGTACTTGGATCACTTGGACGCAACATGGGATGGGTTCTACACGAACGAGCCTCTTCTGGACATCACTGACCCGAAGCAACAAGCATTGGTCCTCGGTGGCGAGGTCTGCATGTGGGGTGAGCACATAGATGCATCCGATATACAACAAACTATATGGCCAAGAGCAGCAGCCGCAGCAGGTATGCTGATTTCTTGATCTTATCCATCAAATAGGCTTCAACGATCATTGCTAATGATCTCAGTTATTTTCCTGAGATTACCATTACTCGTCTAGTTTCCCATGACGATGCTTCTCATTTTTTATTTTTTTCTGTGTGCGTTGATGAAGAGCGGCTATGGACGCCTTATGACAAGCTGGCTCAGGATCCCAGAAAAGTCACCAGCAGGTTGGCACACTTCAGGTGCTTGCTGAACCAAAGAGGAATAGCGGCAGCTCCCTTGGCTGGCTTCGGACGAGTTGCGCCTGGTGACCCAGGCTCTTGTTACAGACAATAACAAACCTTACCATACACCATCTTCAATACAAAAATCTATCATTGCATCTGCTGGTTATCGTCGTCATCAGAATCATATGATCGTTCAAACTGTAATCTTCATACTATTACGGCCATATCGACGAATAATCTAAATCAAAAGGAAAGACACCATCAATATGTACTTCAAAAAGTTCAATGAGAAATCAAAGTGCGGGAGTAAACTTTTTGTGTTTATATTCAATGTGCTTATATTTTCTACGCAAGTCTTTTAAACAAAGTCACATGGTATGATTTACAGACATAAAAAATCAAATACAGACAACAATAGATTTCGATTGCACAAAAATGAGTGTATCCAAGCCATAATAAGACCACTCTCACGGCTTCCACGGCGGCGGAGGCGGCGGGCTCTGCGGGTACAACGGCGGCACGCCGGAAAATATCCCGTTCCGGCTAACACCCTCGCCGCCGCTTCCGGTCAACGACACCAGCGCGGCCACCAGGGCCGCGTTTCCGGCCATCGTCGGCTCAGTATACGTAGGTAACCTTCGATTATCCACGAATCGATCCTCGGCGTCGGGCCCGCCCACCATTGCTCCCTCGATCACGTTAGGGTTTCCTCGGCTGCTGTCCCGCCACCGATAGCCGCCTGTACAGGAGTAGCGGACGCCGTTGTCTGGGGTCGAGGCGGCGCGGTGGTGGACTTGGGTTGGGTATTTGGGGCCGTAGCCGACGACGTAGCTTGTTTTCGAAGGGTTGTCGCCGAGGATGTAGTTGACCTGATAAGAGGAATTGTTAGAAGTGATTTGTGAGATCGTCGTTTATTGATGGCAAGGGTTCTGTTTGGTGTGAAATCCGATTCGAGATTCATGTTTTAGATTCGTAACTAGTGATATCAGAGCATTAAATTGTGACTTCGTAACAGAATTAGATGTGGAAATGAGGTTTCCATTGGTTATGGATTTGACAGATCGGCGGAGGCAAGGGATTGGTTGCAGGGGACATACCTGAGATGTGGCGAAGTCTCTAAGAGTGGAGGAGGAGATGTAGTAGGAGTCACAATAGAACCCGGGGACATCGCTGGCGTTCATGTAGTCAGCGAAGAGGTTTGTGAGGAATGCGGCACCAGCTACGAACTGGAGCGATGCTGGTTTTCCATGGTTGAGCTGGATCAAGCCACCTGCAATGTTGGAACCGATGTAGATGAAAAATTCGTGAAATTGTCACGATGAGATTCAGAATGTAGAGGCAGTGAATTTCTCATGGGGTTGGGTTCTTTTAATACCGTGTGTGAAGTTGTAGACTCCGAATCGCTTTAGGTAAGAGCACATGTTGAGTCCTGTGACATTCTGATATTGCATCAATGTGGTTTCGAATGGGTATCCTGGGTTCAAAAACATCCGGAACCTTGTTAACAGCAGCATTGCGCCGGGGAGTTTGTTGTCCCAGCTGAATATGGTGGTGTTCGGGTTCATCTGGAAGGCCTTGGCATTCCTGGGTATGCCTGGATTGGTGGCCAAGTTGGAATAGCTGGTGTTTCCGGTGGCATAGTATAACCATATTGCTCCCCACATATACTCGTCATAGTATCCTGTTGAGTTATAGTACGGTTCTATATATGGGTTCCCTTGGCTGTACCTTGTCCGCTTGCTAGAATCTCTGGCGAATGCAAAGAGGGTCTGGGCACCTTTCACGAGCTTCTTGGAGTAAGTAGTGTTGTCTTGGAACACAATGGATGCTGCTGCCAAGGCTGCAGCCATCTCCCCTGCAAGGTCGGGACCAGAATACGCTGTTTGGACGAGACGTGGGTAATCCATGTCTTCTGGTTTTTCCCAGCATGTGTAATCACTTGGTACGTTTGAGTTGTTTAGTGCTCCACCAACCTAATCAAAGGTACACAATTCTGCCTTTTGTTACGACTTTTGATATCATACGAGAAATCAATTTGCATCTCATCACTCCTATGATAGCTTCTTTTTGGAATGCTTCTAGGGATAGGTAAGTTTATACCTGACTATATATCTTGTCAATATTGGTGGCACTTGAATTGAAGGTTAGGAGCAAGTAATCAATTCCCCATTGGATGAGTTCCCGGGCATGGTGATACTCATTGATGGCTTCATACTTGTGAGGGTATTCGATGATGCTCCAGCTGAGCACAGTCATGGCAAATGCCATGGGAAAATGGTACTTGGTGTTCTCTCCACTGTCATAGTAACCTCCCACCAGTCCGCCCTTGACGTCTGTTAGGTTTGATCCATCATTCAGCCCTGAGCTGCCCCTCCATGATATGCCATTGCTCGCCGTTAGTCTCCCAGCTGCATCACATTCATTTACAAAACCAATATCGTTCGTCTAATCTTCCTCATGAACAACGAAACACGAAGAGACCTCGCTTAAAGGAAGGGGGGGTTATACAGTGTATTTTAGTAGCTAGATGGGAAATCAAGGGGCTAAAAAATAACAGAGATGAGAGAGCAGAGAGAGTAATACTTACATTTTTGGGCATTGAAGAATAGGAGAGCCTTATGCAAAGCAAGGGTGTAATTATCAGGAGGGGCAGGATGAATCTTGTGCTTCGGCAAACTCTTGGCTATGATAATAGGCAAACCAATAACAAAGAACGCAATCAACACGGACAACACCGTCCACTTGAAAGCCGTCGTGCTGCAAACTATACACCCTAAATCAATGTACTTCTTCTTCTTCTTCTTCCTCTCTTGAGGAGCCAGCAGCCAACTCTGCTGTACCTCGTCCAACTCATGGTACTCATGAATCTGCTGCTGTCTTAACAACGATGCCCTGTCCCATTCTGAATTCCTATCCTTCTCGTCTTCCTCTAAATGTTCTCCTTGCACTTCAAGGCCCCCTCCCCATACATTCGACGTAAACATCCTCCCTTATCTTTTCTCCTTACTTTCGCTATGATGTCGTTCACATGGAAATATGAGTCCTGTCGTATGATTGCACAACTACTAGGACGGAAAAATGGGTCGAAGTTATATGATACAGAGGAATGAAGCTTGAACTAGAATTTCTATGGGTTTGTGGAGAGAACAACTGGATACAGTGGAGGTGATATGTTTGAATGTGGTGAAGGAGAAAATTTCTATTTGAAGTTTCTTGGAAGAGGAAGAAACAGGTTGAGAATAGGAAAAGGTAGGGGCAGGGGGAGTAAAATGGTGTTTATTGGTTTAGTCAAATGAGGAAGATCTATGTTACAAACAATTAATTGGTTGCTTTAGTTTTATATGGGAGAGCTGTATTATTATGGTTTTAAATTCTGTTAGTTGATGTTTCAACTTCTAATCTCAAAACTGCCTTCCACTGATTTAAGCTCTCATTTAATATCAATAATGAGGAAAAAGAATATATTACTGCAGGAAATCCAGTTTTTTTCAAGAGAGAGATGATTTAAGTTCATTTGGGTTTGATGTCGATTTTACCCGTTAGTCATTGATCTGAACTCCTCAGTTTTCATATGATCAATGAACCGATTTCGGTGGAATTAGTTTTAATATTTCTATGTTGTCCTTTTGTTGGATGTTTGTTTTTTAGGACATCGAAAACAGTATCTCTGTTACATAGCAACATATATACAACAAAGGTAAGACTGCATTCATTTTGGTCCTCCCAGACCCTGTCCATTGACGGGATTAACTGGGTAGTTATTGTTGGGTAGTTCATAGTTGTAGGTGGCTATTAGGTTTCATCTGGCTTGTGAAAATAATATGAAAGTCCTGTTTGTAAAGGAACCCTGGTGGCTGGTATTTAGGTGCGTGTAACTGGGGTGTGCTAATAACTGGGGGCAGTTCTTTGTTGAATGGTGATTGGGGTTTGCTTCACATTTTAGTATAGGAAGGATTTAAAAATAAAGTGAGGTGAAAACTTTAGTGAGGATGAAAACTATCATTATGATAATACTATTCTGGTTTATGGTTATTCATTCTGTTGTCAGGTTTTGAAAATGGAAAGAGAGGGAAGAAGGGGAAATGTCAACAACTTCAGGACTCGGATTTAGTTTTGTCTTGGTTTCCTCAGGTAGCATTGCACCAATAAACTGACTCTCGTGGTTTCTCAAACATCTTCTATACCGGTTATTCAATTGTATCCCTCCCATACCTGTGTCGGCAGTCCTAGGAAGTCCAAATATCAGAACTCCTTTACTGATGAATCTTAGGCACGCCGTTGGGACTTTCTGTTGTCGTGCTGTTAATTACTCGAGTTTCCTTGTGCTATGATGAAATGGTGTTAGGTGATGCTTCAACTTAAGATTAGTGCAAGTCATAAGGGAAATATGAAGACGTTAAGAAATGGTTCGGAGGGGCTACAGAACATCACTTGGGGTAGCATTTCCTGTAGGATCGCTGGATAGTATGGGAATGACATTGTCGTATTCATATTATTAAAATAAGGAAATGTTTTCCGTTGCGGTGTCGTAGCTGGTATATGCTTATAGGGCTAAAAGAAATCAAAATTTTCTTGAAACAACGTTAAACATAAAGTTTTTATGTGTCCCATAAGTCAAGATAATTCACTAAAAGCATTTACATGCTATTTTTGACATGTGAAGACAGATTAGATGTACATGATTTACAGGTACCTAGCAATCGGCACACGTTTTTGCCCAACTGTGCTTGTAGAACATTGTATATCATGGCTAGCTCCAGCTGTGAACTTACCATGATATATGATCATGAAAAGGACCACCCACAACCCTTGAGTTTATATTGCTTATCTGTCTTTTTCCAAAGTCTAACATGTGACAAGGATGGTTTGTTCTAGTTCACATCCATTGCATGAACTTTATATTCTACGGTATGCTCTGCTTTTCTTTGTTTTTTAGTGGGTTTCAACTTCTATTAGGTGTATAGGGTGCTGGGAAAGTCATATAGTGATGTGTATGATGACATGCAAACAACTATCATAATAAGGGAATGTGTGTGCTAGTTCATGAGTCATTCTATCAACGTGGTCGAGACTTCTAGATTTCATTATTCTATGCTGCAATGATCTGTATCTTTTTGTTGAGCTATCTATTTATGAAAAGCCAAGAAAGTTGGTCCGTCCTTTTAGGAAATGATTCTAGCAGATCTTATGAAGAGGTTTGCGAAGGGAAAACATGAACTTTGTGGGCCGAGAGTCGAATTATGATCGAACTGTATCAGACATAAACACAAGCATGCCGTTTAGAAAATTGGACTTCTTGTATTTGTGGAACTGCTTTTGTCGTCAAAACATCACAGCTTGTCATGGTTTTCCTGTCCGTTCTTCGGTAAAATGGACAACATTATCAAATAGTGCTTCGCCATGTATTCAGGCCTTCTATTGCCAAGACCCATCAATCAGGGAACGTAAAGCAAACATTTGAATGCTTATTCTTATTTCCGATGGATCTGATTTTCCTTATTGTGGATGAATAAGGTCTAACAGTATAATTTTCTGTTCTGTACAACTCATTAGAACTTGCTCTTCCTTTTGAAACTTATTCTGTTTTTTTTTTTTAATTGATGCAAGAGTACTACTGGTGTATGATTGTCGCGTTTTTGAGGTTGATTGAACGTTTTCGGATGGTCCTGTCATATTCTTTCCTGCATTCATGAATGCAATCTTGGTGCTTGGGTATGTGAACCTAAACTTTATCGTTGTTGGTCATTTATGCAGATGCTCCATGCTTGTTAGCGGAGGAGACATGGGAAGTTTCTAATTCTGTTCTTTCCCAGTATTAAACTCAATAAGTTGTTATGAGGCGTTTTCTGAATGTATTACTCTTTCTGTTTGTTCTTATTTTTCCTGTCGAAGGCACTATCCAACTATGTTCTGTAATTCAATCCAGTGGGGAATACATCAAGCAAGGAAATCCACTCACTAGGGCAGTTCAGCAAGATAATGAAGCTCTTCAAACAAATAAGGTATTACATGCTCAATCCAACTATGTTCAGCTAATAAGTTGCTGAAGTCAAAGTATCAACTATCAAGTATCGGTGACATGGCAATCTTTCTATCCTATGCTCGTGTAATTTCAAATAACATAAAATGATCTATATTCTCTTAGCTATGTTTTCTTCGATGAAGTTCTCTTCTCCATCAACTTTCTCAGAGCTTGAAACAGAGCTCGTTGTATTACTACTTTTGCCTGTTGGGATGTTCCGCGTGTCTGCATCTTTTGCAGCTCCATCCTCATGCAGGATCCGGTTCCTGAACTCAGTCACCATTAGAGGAAGGCCTTCTCTCAGTGTTCTCTTGGGTTCCCAATTCAGCAACTCCTTAGCCTTGGTGATATCCGGCTTCCTCATATGAGGATCATCCGTCCCAATCGGTCTGTACTCAACCGTTGCCCGTGGGTTAACCACCTCCTTCACCACCTGAGCCAGCTCGAGCATCGTGAACTCACCTGGGTTCCCGAGGTTGAAAGGGCCAATATGTTCACTCTCCATCAGCACAATTAGCCCATCAACCAAGTCAGATACATACTGGAAGCTCCTGGTCTGCTTCCCATCTCCATACACTGTCATGGGCTGCCCCCTGATGGCCTGAGCCACAAAGTTGCTCACAACCCGTCCATCATCGATGCACATCCGTGGCCCATAGGTGTTGAATACACGAGCGATTCTGACCTCTACCCCCGCCTCTCGGTGATAGTCCATGGTGAGGGTCTCAGCCACACGCTTCCCCTCATCGTAGCAGCTGCGCTCTCCTATCGGGTTTACGTGGCCCCAATAGGACTCCCTCTGAGGATGCTCGAGCGGGTCACCATAGACTTCGCTCGTGCTGGTTATGAGAAACCTGGCTCCCGTCCTCTTTGCTAAGCCTAGCATGTTGATAGTCCCCAACACGCTGGTTTTGATCGTCTTGATTGGATTGTACTTGTAAAAGATTGGTGATGCGGGGCAAGCTAGGTGATAGATTTGGTCTACTTCAAGGAGTACTGGTTCAATGATATCATGACGGATAAGCTCAAATCTCGGGTTACCAAAGTGGTGAGCCAAGTTCTCCTTCCTCCCGGTGAAGAAATTGTCGATGACAATGACCTCGTCTCCCCTCGCGATCAGCTTATCCACCAGGTGGCTACCCACGAATCCGGCACCCCCAGTGACGACTATCCTCAACCTCCGGCTTCCCATCCCAATGGGCACTCTCCCTGCCATCCTACCCGGCCAATCACTGCCCGGGATTTGGTTATGGGCAACGATTCCACTGGACATCGAGCTGGTACTACTTGAATAAGGAGGGCAAAAAAGAGGAGACATGGGTTTGATGAGAAAGAACACGCAGGAGACGAGGACTCCTAGTAGCAGGAACAGTATCCTTTGCTCCTTGATCAGGTAACTGAAGGATTTGTTGATTGATCTCGAATGGCGTCTTGGGCTTCTAGAGTAGGTCTGGGATGAGTTTGTTTCGTCATCTTTCTTGTTGCTCATGGAGTTCAGATACTGGTTGTGGAGTTGCTTCATGTTGTCGACGAAACCATCAAAAAGTCGAAGGTTTGACATGAATCAACCTTGGATCACGTCTATATCGTGTGGCTTACAAGGATGAGATCGTGTTATATGTTGTGATGAAATTCGACGTCCGAGTACTTGTGAAGGAAGAGGAATTAATGAGGAGATAAAAGGGGGGGAAAATGAGGGTTTTGCTTTTGTTTGAAAAGCAGCTTAAAGGGTAAAAGTAGTTGATGGAGAGTAGATTTAAAAGTGAATCATTTGAGGCCCTAGCCTATGATTAGGATATGATTCCATGTCATTGTCCTTCACATTCCACTTGCTGTGGGAGATTAAATGTGTAACTAAACTCATGATTAACTTTGTAATGCTACTGTGTTTAGAATACTAATTATCCTCAAGTTGGGTTAAATGAAGATGACCATGCCGATGATGCCTTAGAAACGAGAAACGATCAACAGAAGGACCCGACTTAGAAATTTATATATTGCATCGACTTCTGGATACCGATGAGCATACCGTGAATCCGGAGTTTCTTATCATTGAGAGGACGTTGCCTCAACTTATGGAATCTCATAAGCTGGACTCGGCGTTGGTGTTTGTTTGATTCGTTGATTGGTTATCGAGTTGAGTTCTTGTATAGTCAGTGCCAAGTTTCATGGTTTCTACAGTGCTTTGTATTGTCATTAAAATTTTTGATCTGTTTTCTGAGGTTCGTGAACAAGTCCTTTGAAATGAATATAGACACTAGATGTCATGATGAGAGAAATTTATTATACGAAGACGGCTATACCATAGGGAAACTTTGATTACTCGTGTAAACTTTTGTGAGCGATGCAAATTATGGTTCCTTTCCTACAAAAGCATTTGAGAAGCTCTAGTTGCTCAAAGTTCCAATATCGTAATCATATTTCGTCTTGTCCATATCCGCATCTCTCAAAGATGTACATGAATTAAGATTATCCGATCGTAATGATTTGTATTAACAAGTGAGGTAGCTTTTATAGTTTGAGTCCATCATAATCAATTTGATCCACTTAACTCTTGCACGTATTTGTTTCAGCTTGAGCCATCGTATAAGGAGAAATCAGAGCAACGATTACAACGATTATCGGAGAAAAAACTGAAAAAATATATTTTATTTCGTTTCAAAATGATTACAACGATACTAAATTTAAGATTTAATTTAGTATGATCAACGTCGTTTTTTACGAAAAGGTTGTGAAACACTAATAATAAATTAAATTATAAAATTTAATCATAAATCAATTTAAGATTTTTCTAATATCATTAAAAACAAAAACATAATATTTTATAATATTAATTATTTTAATTATTTTAAGATGAAGATAAAACAATCTTACGATGCTCTTACCTTCAATCCAAACTCGGTCCTACATTTGATCCAAACTCGTTCAATATAGTCAGTCGTCGCACACACATTGGACTGACACACATTTGCTTCTGCATCACGATCCGACCCACAGTCTCCACTTCCACGCCACCGACCCCACGTATTGATTTTTCCCCTCACCAAAATTCCCCCAAAAAGATCCCCATTTTTTCACCAGCGATCTCTCGACACTCCCTCAAATCCCCAAATCTCCACCAATTAGGGTTTCGTTTCACCTTACTCGATCGATCGATCCCTTCTCATTCGCCGGAATGCATCCACCACCAGACCACGCCGCCGCCGCTGCCGACGCGGAATCGCTGTTCCGTACGAAGCCGATCGCGGAGATTCGCAATGTGGAGGCGGACGCGATCCGCCAGATCGAGGCCAAGAAGGAGGAGCTCCGGCAACTGATCGGAACCAGGTATCGCGATCTCATCGATTCCGCTGATTCCATTTTGTCGATGAAGTCTTGTTCCGAGTCGATTACGCGTAATATTGTTTCGATTAGTGGTTTGATTGAGTCTCTGGAGAGTTGTGAGGCTGCTGATTTGGGGGCGGAGAGGGTGGGGGGAGATGAGAGGATGAGGGAGATGTATGGCATTGGGTGTAGGGTTAAGTATTTGGTGGATACGCCGGAG
>JAOVYX010011785.1:6185-33044 GCA_035668315.1 Drosera spatulata
CAGCTCAACTCAACTCAAAATTACCCAAATCCAACTTACTCAAGTCTAGGTTGGAATCTGAATGATGAGGATGTATATTATATTTGGTTCCAAATATAAAACCAGTTTCAGCTTTATTTTATTTAAACATCACTTTTGGCTAATGATTGAATCACCCAATATCAGCTCAGCTCAACTCAACTCAAAATTACCCAAATCCAACTTACTCAAGTCTAGGTTGGAATCTGAATGATGAGGATGTATACTATATTTGGTTCCAAATATAAAACCAGTTTCAATTTTATTTTATTTAAACATCACTTTTGGCTAATAATTGAAGCACTATTTTGCATTTCAGTTCCATATTATAGCTATAGATAACATCTAGCTCATAGTTGGACTTGCTCCTATATAAGAAACCGAGAGGTTCTTTCCGTCTAGAATTCCAACTCATGGCCAAGACAACATTAACAGAAATATCTAAACCACAAATACAAGTAAAACTTGTCCTCTAGGAATTACAAATAACAACAACATACGGACAGGGTCAGAGAAGGCTAAACAGCATTTAACCCCCCTAACATCTGTTTGCACTTTACATACCTAAATTATAAAAATAATTACTTAATTTTCCTAAACTTTGAAAAAATCTTAACTTTTGACACATGACTCCTGAAAATATATACATTTATGACAGAAAACCCCCTTGAATGGGAAATGTGCCTATTTTTAGAATTGAGAGGAATCATGTGCATAAGAATGTTAATCGGTGCGGTTTCGATTAGTCAATTTGATTTTTTATCGGGGTTATTTGGTTTTATAAACGGTCACGGTTAAACGGTTAATCACTTTTTAAACCGATTATGGTTAATTAGTTAATTAAACAACTACAAAAAATAGAATTCTCAGTCGATTTTTAAACGATTAATCGATAAAAATAGAAATGAATAATTACATAAAATGATTCATTTATGAAAAAATATTAGTTGGTTATACATATATTTGGTTGATTTAGTTAATTGATTTATATTATTCGATTAATTGGTTAATGATCATCGGTTGGTATTTTTTGGTTAATTCAGTTAGGATTAATCCGTTCAACCTAATCAGTTAAACGGTTTTTAATCGGTCAACTGTTGATTAATCGGTTAAAAACCGTAACCGTACCGAATAAGTAAACGATTTTACATTAAAAACCAAAATCGAACCGTTTAACTAATCGGTTTCGATTTACACGATTCGGTTATGGTTCGATAAACGGTTTCATAACCGCTTTAACATCCATACATGTGCACAACATAAAAAATTAAGGGGGTTATGTGTTATTTTTTCGTCAGATAATAACAAGATACAGGCAGTCTTAGCGTTGTTACGAACAAAGGAGAGACTGTTTCCGAAACCTAGCTACATCAATTATCAACCTCAATTTTGGTCTCAAAATACTTAATCAAGATGCCAAATTTTACCTGGCATGCCGGCCTGATTTCGCCGCTTCTTCGGCGGCGGCGGCTTCGGGGGCGGCGGCGACAATTCGTCCCCATTCGACGACACGCTGGCTTCGCCGGAGCCAGTGCGTGCCGAATTCTCCACATCGACCAACATACAAACCTCCTGATCGCCTTATTGTGCTGATTGATCAGTATAGAACATGTGAATCCAACTTGGGGAAAATGACTAGGGTTTGGAGTTTCACCCCAAAATGAAGAAACCTCAACAAAAAAAAAAACGTTCGATTTTTTTTTTTTTGGGGATTTCTTTTTCTGAGTCTGTGCAGCTACCAGTCAAGATTCGATTTTTACACTGACAAGATTTCAAAAATTGCTCAACCACCACCAGCTGGTTTGGTCAAGCTTGTCCTTGCATGTTGTCTCTGACTCAAAAAGGGCGTGCTTTGATGTGATTACCCGTGCCGGAACCTGGTCGCCGGCGATGGGTGGTGGCGGTGAAATGTGAAGAGGAGATGAGAAAAGTGTGATAGAGACAGGAGCGAGGGAGCAGAGGAAGCAAGTGAAAAGGGAACAAATAGTTGTTTCTGCTCCGCTGTGTTTGTGTTACGTTAATGCATGAGAGCACTGTTACATGATAATCGTCGAATTATGTTGGTTATTTTTTTTCAAATAAATTACAAAATATTATTTAAAATATATTTTTTATATAAATTATTTTCTTTATCTTATAAAAAAATAATCTTTTTATCGGACACGTGTGTCGATGTAAACTTTGACAGGTATTCAACGACAATCAAACATGATTTTTTATAAATTTGTCATTAAACATCAATGATTATGTAACTTACGTACTTCAACCTAATGCATGTTACGGAATGATCAAGCATGATTTGATATGAAAATAAGATTTATATTCATATATATAGAATAATATAAAATATAAATATGTTGTATTCTTTGTGGATAGAGAAAATATAACAATTCTTCAAATGACAAGTTTTGATGGTTTAAATATCCAAAATATTTTTACTTTATATCACGTCATCTTTCATATTATTATTTTTTCTCTCTTCGTCTACTCACAATTTTCTCTCCATGCACTCACAACATTCTTTAATATTCTTTTTCTTCTCATAAAAGTAAAAATATAAAATTCCCTAAACTCCATATTTTTATTAATAATTATGTCATCACATCGTAATTATCTGAAACGAAGGGAATAAATTAATTAGATCTCGAATAATGTGTCGTTGTAAAAAATTTGAAACAGAGGAAGTAAGATTTTCAATTTATAGTCAAAATTAAAACTATTATATCTCTAGAATAATAAGATCATCAAATCTATATATATTATTTGATGTTTTAATTTTCCCATAAAATATAACTAAACCTAATCATCCTAATTTTTACAACAACACATTATTCGAGGTCTAATTTAGTATAATTAAACATAATTTTTTTTATAAAATTGTTGTGAAATATTAATAATTTATTAAATTATGAATTTTAATCCTGAACCAATTTAAGATTTTTCTAACATTGTTATAAAAGAATACCGAATATTTCAAAATACATTATAAAAAATTAGGAATACTTTCTAAAACTAAGATGTCGTATTCTTTATGTTTTTTGTTTGGATCTCTCACTTTCCTATTATTTACTGCATGACTCGCATGGAAGTTGATAACTTTACATATTGGTCCCTGTTTGTAAGAATAGTGACATCTATAACAAAGGTTGACTACGAACGTACGTATTCATCTATCACAAGTTAAGAAGAAGATGGGTGTTAATCATAGATTGGGATCATCTGCTGTCCAAATTGGACAACAAGGGATTGTGTTGCCATCACAACCATCCAAAAAAAAAAAGAAAAGAAAAGAAAATCTATACAAAAATTTACAGCATTTTTCATCCTTCGATGTTGTCCAAGTGCTAGACAGCCAACAATCTAAATCCTGCTAATCACCCCCAATAATACATCCCCTTCATTATTCTTGTTCGTTTGTATTTGGGGGTGAGGTAGGGGGGTGAATAGCATTACTTGAGAAGAATGCATCGTGTATGCAAGGACTATCAGTATAGCCTACCGTATAAGAATCATATACCTCGAATATAAAGAAAAAAAACAAAAGAATCATACACCTCGTATATTTAAAATCGGGCAATTATTGATGTCGTAGCAGTAGTCAACAAACTGTTGTTGAGCGATTTCCGATTCAAAATCTAAAAAATTCAAGTTGAATTTTATAGAATCAATTAAGTGATTGTGTGGTGAAAAAATGTCTATGACATCCAATTTGGCTGATTTTTTCTATTTAAATTGAATCATCGTATATATGAGAAAGTCTAGGTTTTAGAGCATTTACATCAGAATCTTTAAAAAATTTCTCACTATTTATTATTCATTATTATACATAATGATATGATGAATTAGTCTATAAAATTAAAGAATGCTATAGTAATACGATAAATTTATTAAATTTTTATATCTCATACTATAATTTTTACAATTTAACACATCTTTTTAATATCTTTTCAACTTTTTATCACATTATCAAATTATTTTTTTTATAGAATTTATATTTTACATAATCCAATCAGAATCTCTATTAATTTTCTCTTTGTTTTTCGCACTTTATGATATATAACGTAGTAGTAAATTGACCTATAAAAATAAAATATTACAGTTATATGATAATTTTTTCGAATTTTTATATCTCACAAATCACACTATATAACTTTTAGTTTCCAACACATCTTTTCAACATTTATTTTGAATTTTTTTATCATATTGCCACCCTGTTATATTTATTTTACAGAACCTTTATTTTATACTTTCTCTATCCCACATTAAACATATTGTTGAACTTTTTATGAAAATTTATGTATATATTAATTTTTAGTTATAAAGATCAAAATAACCTTGGTGTTGTTTGAGAGAAATGAGTGAGAAAAAGAACGAAAGGAATAATGATAATGGGATGAGTTGATGTGATATAAAATAAAAAAGTAAGGATGTTTTGATATTTTTGATTTTTTTTTAATTTATTATAATTTTTATAAAATATTTAAAATAAATAAATATTATCTCCATGAAACGAAAAGAGTATATTCGATCGTATTATCAATTGTCAAGATAGAAAAAGCAAAAGCGCAAGTGAAGGAAGCGTGTGTACATATACCGTGTTACTTGTAGCTCAGCAATGATCCATCTCGTCTCGATATTAAAAGTGAGTTCTTTATCTTGTCGCGGCCTTGATGGGAACAGCCGAGGAAGCAAAATATCAATGATGTACTGGTTGTTCGCATTGTTCTCTTATCATACAGGCCCCCACCGCCATTTGCAATCATTTCAAGAGTCGTCTAAAAATGAAAGATTCAAGACAATGATGCTTTGATATTTTGGGGAAGATGATGTTATGATGAGATTCATTCCCATTAGAGATGCATTTGAAAATTATTCAGCTTAATAATCGGTGTACAGTACAGGTGGCCTTAGCATAAAATCGAAGTCGTTACCTCGACTTATCCAGCTTAATAATCAGTATTAGTAAGTCATAACTTGGGTTAAAGAGAACACGACGCCGTATAAAGTATTGAATTCATCAATGATCAGTTGAGTTGTTGATACTTCATTCATGAAAAATAAAGCCACATAACATAAGAAAGACCAAGAGTACAATTTCACAACGATTTATCATGCATCAGCAAGAAAGAACGAGATCCACAATCCAATGCAATGGGCTTCTTCAATCATCAAGGCCCAACTTCAGCATGCTCTTACCAGCCCAAAGCTAATGGGCTTTCGCAGCGAGCCCAATACCCAACGAAACCCCGCACAAAACCAGCAGGCCCAAATCTCAAATCATCATAATCAGCCCAGCGGCATACACATCAGACCCAAATCGACTTGGACCAGTCTGACACTGCCAAGATGACCAAAACACCCTCTCTTTCCCCCCATAATTAACAGGATTGCCGCCATTCAACACAGCACCACATCGTGCTTTGCTTTGATGCTTTGAATTTTTTGAACGAGCAAACTAGGCAGCTCAAAGGACTCTTTTGGGAGGGAAATCAAATCGGTTGAGGGGTGCAGTAAACTGTCGAGTAACGGTCGTTTGAATTCTTATGTGATGAACTGATGATAAAAGGCATCAACGGCTACTACTTCAATTTTCCCATCAACAAAGTCACTAGGCGGGAGAATCATCATCCATCGCATATAAACACACACAAGTACCAAACTACTACTTTGCTGTTCTTCAAACCATGACCCAATAACAGTTTTTCCCTCCAACCCATAACCGTCTCTCATCAAACATACTCCATCTTTCAGCTTCACCTTCATCACCATTACCCTCATCATTAACAGACATGCCAGCAGCTTCCATCACCAGACACCATCACAAGTTTCGACGCTCAGCTCATCATCATCATTGACCAAAACTCCTCTATCTCTCTACCCATGCTTCTTCGAGGGCCTCCTGTGGCCACGATCATCTTCATCATCGTCCTCAGTGTCCTCATCGCTCTCTGACCTGTCAAGATTACCGTTCTCTCTCTTCCTCTTGGGCTGAGAGGAGGATGAAGGTGGAAGCACCTGGACTTCACCTAGATCATCTTCGTCGTCCTCGTACTCGTCATCCATGTCATCCAGATCTTCATTTTCAACCTCCTCCTCATCTGCATCTTCTTCTTCCAGGTTGTTGCCTGGCCCCGGCTCCATGTCACTGTCCTCTGCATCTTCCACTATCTGAGCAACAGGTTGAACCAGATAACCTGAGCCATGGTCTTCTTCCTGCCATGAGCCATGTCGACAAACAGATGTGTTATGTAAAAAACCATTAAAAATTCACAAAAATCTTAAAATCTAGCAAAAGAGAAAAAGAGAATAGATTCCATTAAAAAAAAAACAAAAAACCAAAAGCAACACAAAAAAAGTAGATAATCAATATAATCAAACAATAAAAACCACAAAAAGCGTAGAACTGGTAAGTGTTGATTACACCAGGAAACGGAAAATAAATTCAACGGGAACACCTCTTAGTTGAATTCAAATCTATGTGTAAATAAAATAAAAGACCTAAAAGCTTGGATTTAATACAGACGGTAGACAAAATGTTTGTTCTATTACACAATGATTAGTCAAATTGACCTGTTTCTAGATTACTTTGGCGGGCAAGAAGCAGACAAGCCCTAGAAGACAGGGAAGGACAACAAAAGGAAAACCACCAGAAGTCCTGCACTTATAAGAATAGTCGATGCTGTCAAGTGCTCACAAATAAAAACAATAGAACTCAGGCTAAGAGATACAACTTACAAGTAAATGAATCTCATACCTGTCAAAATAAATCACAATAACAGCTACTGAAGTCTTCATACCAGGTGTATGTTTCTATTCTAATTCCACTCTATGCCAAGTGAGAATTTATCCAGTCGGTAATAGGTAACAGAAAATAAAGTCAATGTAGAGGCATGCAATTTATTTTCATTTTATTTTTCAAAAACACCAAGCACTTCCTCTTTGAGGATCCCTAGCTAAATCACAGAAGCGGCAAAAACCAGTAAATAGAAGACACCCATTTATCTAGGCCAAAAACCAGGACAACCAGGAAGTAGAGGGAAACCAGGAAATAGGTGAAGAACAATGCAAAGGAAGAATGAACAATTCAATGCAAATTCAGAGTTTCTGTCAGAAACACAAGAAAATTGTCTCTTTTTTTTTTTTCTGATAGAAAAACCAGCCAAACACAAACATCTAAACCACTTTGCATCTCTATATTAGAGATAAAAAAACACCTACTCACAATAAACAAAAGTTCATTACAAGAATAGTCCAATGAAACAAATATCGACATGCAGTACGTACTAACAGACTTTTTCCTCGACATGCAATATTCAACACACCTTGTCAATTTGAGTAACAACTAACAAGTTAGTATATCAACCATTAAAACAGACATCCACCGAGCATAAAGGCATCAGACCAAGTTTGAAATACAAGTCCTTAAGACGCCAAAAATAAAAAAACAGAAGAAACCAGCCAAACTAGATATGAAATCACAAACAAAATCACAAAAAATATCCAAGCTGCATCAAAAGAGTTCGAAATGAAAATAAGTGCCAGTTCCAATGGACAAATATTATTTATAGGACCAGTTCACCACCATTAACAATCTCCGCAATGCAAGTAAATCAGGAAGCCATTGCATCACAACATAGAACAGTATAATTTCTAAACATGAAGGGATCCATATAGTCCAAGTCTAAGACAATCAAGCATCTATAAACATGCAGATCAGGGAGCTATAAGCAATAGCCTATAACACACTCGAACACTACATTACCAAATCAAAACCATCAAGGATATATATTTGTCGCAATATAAAGGAATCAGCCAACACAAATTCCATAATACTTAAATTCAATCCTAAATGTTAGCAGAACAACAGATTTGAAAAGATCAGGTAAACCTGCACAGGAATAAGCAACAGCCTCACAAACTTCTCGACTCCTGACAAACCAAGCAACATCAACACGAACATGCAATAGTCAAACTAACCCAAGAATTAGAATAAAACAATCTGATATCAAGAGATTATTATACCTCCTCATCGCCATCATCTTCATACCCATAGTCGTCCTCCTCTTCGACACCTTGCTCTTCCTCTCCAGTCTCCCCATCATTATCCTCATCATCCTCCTCCTCCCCTTGCTCATGCGCATCGATCTCCCCTTCTACCCCTATAGGTCTCCCAGTTCTAACCGGCCGTGCAGCACCCCCCTCCCCCTCTTCATTCTCCACATCCTCAACCTCATCCTCATCATCCTCGTCCTCATCGTCGTCGTCCTCCTCCTCGTCCTCATGACCCTGATCATCATCATCCTCATCGCTATCCTCGATCTCATGAACCTCGACCACATCCTCATCCTCCCCTTCGTCCTCATCGATCTCCTCCTCCCCCGACTCATCCTCCTCCTCATCCTCGTCTCCCACCTCTCTTGCCGCAGCAACTCTATAACCATTAGAGTGATGATTCCCGTGTCCGTTACCATTCTCTCTCCCCCTCGACGTCTCGGTCTCCTCCTCATCCGCATCGCTCCCTTCCTCATCGTCATCCAAATCAACCACTCCATCTCCAACTCCTCCTCCTACTCCTCCACCACTCCCATTCCCATTGATCTCAACTCCATCAATCTCACCACTCCCTGGATCCTCCTCTTCCTCCTCTTCGTCTCCTTCGTCTTCCTCCTCGTCTTCATCCTCCGATTCTCGCCTCTCGGCCCCGTCCCGATCCATCTTATCCAACCACCTCAACCCCCCAATCAACCCAAACACCTTCACCCTATAATCCTTCCCTCTCGTCACCGGACACTCATACAAATCAAGACTCACCAGACTCCTCATCCCCCTCAGCGGTTCCAGATCCTCCACTCCAGTAATCCGATTATTCGACAGATCCAAATCCGTCAACGACTCCAACCCCGCCTCGACCAGATTCTCGAGTCCCCCGGCGATCCGATTATCGGAGAGCACCAATCGCTGCAGATTCGGCAATTTGGGGAAGTTTTCGAGCGATGAGAGTCCGATGTTGGCGAGCGAGAGGTGGTGAAGCGTTGATGAGAATCGCTCGAGGAGTTCGCGTGGCGGGAGCCGGCCGTTGAGACACTTGACGGAGCCGTCTAGGGTTAGGGTTTTGACTTCTCCGCCTCCGCCATCGAGGGCGGATTCCACCGCTTTTGACCAGATCTCGTCCATGTGATGAATCGATGAATGGAATGGAATTGCAATACGGTGTCGTTTGAGGGGGAGTTGCGTGAGAGGGGAGATGATAAGAGGGGGGCTAGGGCTTGAAGAGGAGAGGGGGAACGAGGGCCGTTGGATTGGAGGAGGTGAGGATGGGTGACGTGGAGGAATGGAGGGTGGGGATTGGAGGATGATGTGTTTGTTTTGTGAGAGGAGAGATCGAAGCGGGGCACGTCTCTTTGAGGTGGGAATGGAAATATCGGGGTGGGTGTGGGGAGGGATTTGGGCGTGGAGTTGGGGGATTTTACGGGATTGCCATTGTGGGTTGGGCTGGGGAGGCACACAGGTTTGGATCCGGGTCAAGGTGGTGAGATGGGTTTGGATAGCTCCGATGGCTATGCCGCTATGGAAAAACTCCTAGGCCGTTTGAGAGGAATTGATATCCTCTGTAGTTGGATTAAAATTAAATATGTGCAGTTGAAGATCCATTTGATTATTCAGATTTATTTAATAATTTAAAGATTATTTTTAATTTTTATTGAATTTTTATATAGATATAATTTTTATTGGATTATTTTATTAAATTTTTTTAGAGTTATTTTTTCCCTTTATTTTATAAATAGATAAATAGATAACACCCAAAATAGCATTTGTGCTATTGGATCTTCAACGGCAGGCAGACGATCTGCTTCCGTTTGATAATGTTGTGAAGTCAAAATTGTTAGAGCTCAAAAAAATACAATAATTTTCATAATATAATCGTCTCACAAAAATTATAAACATTTTTAATTTGTTCGTCTTATTAAAATTACTCTCTTCATCCAAAAAGATAAAATAATCTTTCTAATTTGTTCATCCCAAAAAAAATATTATCTCCGTCCCATAATTATACAACGTTTCTCTCTTATTGTATTATTTAACACATAATTTGAGGAGTTTCTTTACTCATCTAAATGACACGATTTAATTTTTTTATTGACATTCGGTTATAATACATGATGATTACTATCATTAACGTTTCACGATATTTTTCTCAAAAAACCACGTTTGATCGTCATACAACATCGATCAAAACTTCTATCGTCATGTGTATCTGGTAAAAAAATTATAATCTTTTTCAAACAAAAAAATAGAACATTACCATAAATAAAAACTTTATTACCTAAATTGATTACTCTGACTATTCATTTTATATCAAATCATAACATTTCATTATCATTTTTTTTTTGCTCTTTCTTTTCCACTTACATACAAGAGACAAAGAGATTGTTTATATCAAATTCAACTCGTTTTTCTTAATAAGTGTGCATGATCAACATGTTTCACTTTTTTCTAAAAGGCAGATAATATATAACAATAATAAAAATGAAAAAATTTCATCTAAATTTACTCAATTATCTTTAATATTTAATTTATATCAAATTATCAAGTTCTATTATCATTTTTCTTCCTAATCCACTTCCACTAGGCATGGGGATCATTTGTTTTGAATTCAACCCATTTTTCTTAATAAACATATGTAATCAATCCTTTGCATTTTCTTCAGATGGAGGGAATAATAAAAATAAAAAGAATGCTTGAACATAATATCAAAACATTTTTTCTGATCTGTTATCTCCTGATTCCATAAAATTAAAATTAAGAGTTTACAAAGGTTGAAAAAGTATAATGCCCTTTTGTGGTCTCTATTACATATCATGAAACTCGTAAGCAGAAATTTATATCTCATCCTTTAACATCGACAACACTGTATTCTTATCCGAGGGCGTAGCGAATTCAAATTTTCCCTCTCATAGCCTCCGGGATATGTCATAGATTTGTACAACGTACAAGAACATGGTTACTTTAAGCCACAGAGCGAAGCTATCTTCAACAATATGCGACATAACTCGAACACTAGATCTCGCTTGAACTTTGAGATCATCCCTAGAATGCGCTAATTAAATCTACATCATTTATCACTGTTGTGATCGGGACCTTTACACCCGCCTTGATTTCCAGGTCCCTTAAGCTGCTCTTGAGCAGTAGCTGATGTCAAAGAGTACTGCCCAGGAGGCATCATCTTCATATGCGACGTCGAGCCTGATGAGAATAGAGGCCGCGTTGAGCTTGATTTAGGAACCTGATCGGACTTCATGGAACCACTTCCTGCTTCATGAGAACTCTGAGGGGTCTTTGCAATGTCAACAACTTGTGCAACGCTTTGATTATTATCTCCGGATTTCTTCACCACATTGATACCAAATGGTAATCCGGGTTGCCAGGAGCTAGGTGGTTTGCTCGGAATGGCAGGATTGGGATTTCCTTTACTCTCGGAATCCTCTTTCTGTTTGCCTTGATGGGATGCCTCTGGGATGGGTCCTGGTTTACTTGGTTTCGTCTCGGGGGGCTTCTCTTTTTCCAAAGCAGCTACTTCCGGTGGAGGATCACCCCGAGGTGTCGATGATCTCCCAGAGGGTATTGTGGTTGTTGGGAAAGCTTTCTCTGGAGGGACTACTGGAGTGTAGTTGGGTGGGAGAAGATCATCCCAGTTCTCGAGAAGTTCTTTGTAAACTTTTCGGAGTGTGACTTCGGTGAGACCGGTGACTTTACATATCTCTGCTTGGGTTTTACGCATGTCTTCGAGTTGGCAAGCCAGGTAGATAGCGGCTGCAGAGATGCTGATGGGGTTCCTACGAGTGCAGAAGCATTTGTTCATGACAACCTCTCCTATGTGAGTAGCAAGCTCCTGCATACATCACATAATACGAGGAAATCACATTTCGACTTATTGAAGATATGAAGTTGTGAGGGATCAAAATGCTGTTCCATCTATCAGTCCACATTGAAGATTCGTGAAACTTAAGAATCCACTGTAGGCAATTCTGCTTGATCTCATGTTTTTGCTGAGATTCAATTTGCAGCTTCACTAACAGGTCATCTCTACATCTTACCAGTCAAGTGACACAATGCGTTTTCGGAATTAGTTATTAGCTTATTATCTGGCTTAACTATGGCAATTGCAATACAATTTTTTTTTTTTTTTTTTGCAGGGAAAATAGAAGGGCAATCAAGTTGCTGCAATTGAATAAGAAAATCCCAGTTTCAGACAGAAGTACCTGGGCAGACTTGTTGAGTTGAAGCAGGTTGCAAAATCTTGGCATATGAACAGATATAGAATTGCTATTAATCGGCTGGCTAAGCTGTAGAGCTTCTCCAAGGATCTTGATATACTTCCCAATCTCCTTTTGCGGCACATTTGCTGCAATGGAAATTTCCTGTCAACAATATGGAAGCATCATCGCCATTAGATGATCCACAACAAATTCGTACAATGGAGCAGTGGCCTATTACCAATCTAATACTTCATATCGAATACTTCTTCATGCTTACGACCCTTCCCAATCTTCAAACCTCTATGGCAAATCAATCATTCATAAAAAAGAAAGAAAACTCAACTCACCCTGTATCAACCGCTCTCGTCTATACAAGATGATGTACTCATGACTGCACATAACCTTTACCTCATAGAGCGATAGCCTATTCCCATCCAGAAGTGAACCTATGACCTGAGAGATTCTCGACATAAATGTCCCATCCACAAGTCAAACTTGCCGCATGAAATTGAGGAAACCAAATGCCTATGTCAATTTTTCCTCGATTTTGGTACAAAATTGCTAACCAAGTTGACAATAAGCAATAGATCATTTTGTCATAACCCTTGAGCGAGGTCGCTTCCAACTAAAAAAAAGTTCTGATCAACTCAGACGATGCCACAATTTTGCTATCGTGAACACACTCATCCAAGTTACTAGTGTCAACAAAAACAACAACTATGCCAGCCATTCCCGTCCTCGATCGAGTCTTGGGAGGAGAGGATGTAGGCAGTTTTACCCTCGTTACCAGCAATAGAAAGACTGCTTCCTAATGTCCTCAATAATCCTACTGACATAAAACGAGATCGAGCAAAAGCAACAACGATCCCGTTCCTCAAAACACAGAATCAAACATCCAACAAATTCCAAACCCTCAAAACATCACATAACATTAAACCAATCGGCACCTGAAGCGTCCGGGGCTCCTGCGCCTCCCTTATCGCCTGAACAAGACACGCGGTCGCGAGTGCCTCGACGCTCCGATTCCTCAAACACGTCGCCGACGAACAATCCCTAAACAACTGGAAAGCGTGATCCGAAATATCATGATCCAGTCCCAAAATCGACGCCACGTCCACCACCTGCAAGTACGCCCTCAAATTATCCACCACCACACCCCCACCATTCGAATTCGATGTCGAATTCGAAACCGATCCTTCCAGTGCGCGTTCGAGCTCGGCCAGGTGACCGGAGAACGAGACCGAGGAGACGGCGTACACCGGAGTTCGTGTGAGGGAGAATGTGGAGAACGCGGTGATGAATCCGGTGGGGTTGAAGGGATCGGAATCGGAATCGGAATCTGAATTGGAAAGTGAAGTTGAAGGGAGAGTGGGGAGATCGGAGGTGGAGAGGAGGAGAGGGGAATCGGTGGCGCGGAGGTGGAAGAGGTGGTGGTGGTGCTGAGTTAGGGTTTGGTGTTCGAGGATTGCGCGGCCGCAGGCGGCGCAGTCGGTGATGGGGCGGCCGGAGATCGTGGTGGCGCAGCGGCCTGGGGAGGTGGCGGAACAGTACGGACACTTCATGGGAAGGAGGGTTTGGGAAGTGTAGTGAAAGCGGACAAAACACTTTTATGAGTACAATCATAACGGTATTAATAAACCGGATCTATGAAGCACTGTAATTAAACGTGTTTGGACAAGTAGTATGAGGACAAGCACTGTAATCATCTTTGGGGAAGCTCTTGTGTTACATTCCATTTTTTTTTTTAACAGATTAAGTGATTTGAAGTTTGGTTTTTTAACAAGATTCAAATGCAAATCTTAAAAACGAAGTGAACAGATAATATGAAAATTTTGTTTTTTTATTGACTTCATCAAAAAATAAACAATAAAAAAAGCTTCTTTTAGGACCGTGTTAGTGTTTCAAAAATCTAACAACATAGGAGTTTGGTTCTGCAATTCAAGTAGGAAGTCTATAATTAATCAAACCTGTTTTCAGAACTAATCCAATGTGACCAGAACCTGTTGCAACACTGTACTTGTGCCATTGATATGAACAAGCATTTCTCTTTTTCAAACGATAGGGGGGGAATCTGATGTTACCAATGGATCACAAGTCATGACTCGTGAGCTCTCTATGTTTACAAGAAGGTGATCATACAACTAACTCAGCGTATGTATTGCTTGATGTATGAATGTTCAAAACATTACAAAATTCAGACTATCTTATAAGCATGTTCACGATTGGCGAAATCATCATCTCCGTGTTGCTAATATGTACGCGTTGTCAATAAAAGATAGTATCAAAATCTATTTCCAAAACAAGAACTCAAAAATGTTGTTTTCCATTTGATTCACTAAACATCCTAATGTCCTGAAGGAGGTAGAAAGAACTCATTAGACAAACCCCAAATGTTAAAATTAACTTCCTCAATCTTCCAAGTTTCCTCAATCTCCCTTTGGCGATTAGCTGATTGCTCACCATACCTAAACACTCTCATGGATGTCTTCCCGCTATGTGCTACGTTGACACCGTCGACATACCTATAGTCCTTGATCACAGACTCAGCGCTCGTCTCCCAAAACACTCCATCACCATCGTCATTCTCTATGTTGGCTTTGATCCGTACCATCCTCGAGTCCTCGAACTGTAGGAGAAGGCCCGACCGTTGGCTGAAGTAACCCCATAATGTGTGGTGGATGATCTCGTACTTTGGTCCGCTCTGTGCATCGAGTGTTGATTGGCTCGTTTCGAGCTTGAGGATGAAGCAGTCCTCGTTGTTTATGACTTTTTCTCCTATGCATACCGCGTCTATGAATAGGTTTGCGGTCGCCCTTGGGTCTAGACCCTGCCAAGTTAACATCCTAATCAGTTCACGTCGATAGGAATATTGAGTTGATATAACAAGAAGCAATCACGTGAATAAACTTGTATTGCCAAACAGTCACCATATCGTTGAACATGGATGGGAATTGTGACGGTCAAAATGGTGACGACTAGAAAATTAATCTGCACCAATATAAAATTGATAAATACAAGTCCTAAAACCTGTAAAAAGAAGATACTAACCTGTAAAAACCGACGCAAAGGCCTCGCAGGACCAGCATTGACGCTGCGTTGATTCGATGAATGTCTCCAGGAAACCTTGCCGTTGCTACCTGAGCAAACCTTGCAACCAGAGACCACAAATTCAAGAAACCACAGGTCCGGGTTCTTTTGCCATAGCACGAATCCACCAGCCTCCTCGGTGCTTTTCCCTTTGACAGTTTGGTCTCCTAGGTGAAACGCGGTGGCACCAATCCTTGCCTTCCCTATTACGCACATGCTCCTAATCCCACTTATGGCCGGTTGCCCTCCTGTCGCGGCTATGTACTGTTGCACTATATATTTTGCAGTTGATGCTTGCTGCAAGAAATTGAAGAATCTAATTCTTAGTCTGAGGTGGACGTGATTGTTCCCAAGTTTTTTATGCAAGGCTTAATGCATCCATTGTATTGCCCGAATTCAGCGCCAAGTTAAAGTCTATATTGATCCAATGTTGTTTTGCGCTAATATGAGGTAACATGTATTATATAATGTGGAAGGAATAAATTTGAGGATGTTATAGTCTTTGCATCACATTTTTGACAGATCTACACAACAATATTTTAGGAACGTAAAAACTGTCACAAAAAAAGAACCAATTTGTGATCTAAATTTGTGCAGGGTAAACCGTGGCATTAACGAACATAAAAAGGAATTATGATTCCTAACACTTACAATGGTGCTATCCCTGACGGGGCGATGGAGATTATCCAAATGAACCTGAAGGGGAATAACAGGTGATCCAATGTGGTACAATAGGAAGCAAAGCTCGTTTATCCGAGCCAATATGACCGGAGACGACCACGTATCCGATGTCTGTGCCTTCATCCAGGACTGCATATTCTGGCAACGCAGCGCTAAGCTGGTTCCCATGCTATTGAACATCTCGTCGGGGATTGGTACCTCGAGGATCGTCTCGAGGGCATCTTCTTTCTCTAGATTGGGACACAGTTTCCTCATTCACTCATCCAGGAGATACAGAAGACAGGGAGATGTTTGAGGAAATGTTGAGGAGACTTTTTGAACATGTAAGAATGAATCTTTGGTTTTTTTATCTCCTGGGTGAGGAAACGGTGAGCGAGAGGGGAAAAATGATTTAGAATTTTCAAGGAGAGGAAGCACTGTGTATGTTTGAGGCTCCCCTTATTCATAGCTAAAAAATGTGGGCTTTGAATAATTGGATCATTTATAACATGCTAATTTTGCATCATAAGTTGACCTCTAAATTGAAATGAATAAATAGTTGAATCACCATGATCCAAATTTAAAACATGTCATCTATAAGTATTCAATCTTTTATCTGTAGTTCCAGTCGATATAACCAAAACGTATCATCGCATGTATCAGATAAACATGATCTAAGTCAACTGAGAGCATCCATGAAGTATATCAAAATGTTGTACTCTGGTAGTCGGTGATCCAATCCAACCAATTTGTCAAGTTGAAAAAACACTAAAATATATACAATAGAGAATGTAATTGTGATGGTTTCAATGGATCATGGGTCGCTCAAGTTTTGCCTCTGAGCGTCAGCTACGAGAAATTGTAGCCCAACCCTTCCCGAGTCAATTTTGATGACATGTAATTTTGAGGAGTAACGAAAATTAATGTCCTATTCAACGTGATGATGTCTTACAAAAAAAACCATGAATGAATATGCTACCCGTGAATGTGAATCCTAGTATGGTATCAGGTTGGTCAATTTAAAGATATTCTCGTCATCTCAAAAAAATTACATTATTTTATTCGAATATGTATTACGATAAAAAATTTGATCGACAGAATATCTAAATCGTATTGTTTAGATAAACAATAAAACTTCATTAAATAATATATAATCCTCTGTTGTGTCTCTATTTCTTGTCGTCTGTTGCCATATTAATCGTCTGTTTCACGGTCAGCGAACTAGGGTTTGCGCAGCTCATTTCAATTTACTTACGCTTTCAGTTCCGATTCCTCATTTCCTCATTTGTTATCTTGTTCTAGCATCAGAACATGACATCTGGATTCAGATTTACACTTTCCGCCACTGGCTTGATCTTGTATTTGGAACTTTAGGGTTTTCAGTGAAACAAGTGTTGCAGGATTCGAATTCCTGAATGCTCCTCATAGGCTAGAAGTATGGATAAATGCACTGACCCACCACATACTGGCCTTGTTTGGTATGGCTATTGATTCTTGAAATCTGTTTTGGATTATGATTAAAGAATCTAAACTGTTTGACATGGTTCTTTTTTTTTTTTTTTCAAAACAAAAAATCAAAAACCCAACAATAAAATTCATTGTTACTTAAGCTCACTATTTTTGAGCAACCATACCAAACAACGCCTAATGATCAATGGAACAAATGAGGTTGTAGGATTCGACATGACCTCATGTCACGGATTTTGTGAATTGTGATAGCATGTTGGTGGAACCAACCTAATGAAAAAATCAAGTTAACATATCAACATCGAATGCAACTGATCTTTACTTCAATATAAATTTCTGCTTTTGGTAGTTTGGAAACCGAGCGTAGGATGAGTCAAGCGAATGGAGCATCATCATGGAAGGGATCATGGACTTCCTTTTTGACTAGGCCTATTGATACTAGAGCATCTTCCAATGGCTGCACTGTTTCTAAATTCGGTCTGGCGATAAGGCCTAGTGTATCTGCGATGTGGCTACCGAGCATTTGAGAAAAGCTCCATTCTGCAATGCTGATCGTGGGACTGAGGTATTCATCTTCAGAAAGTCCATGCTTTTGTTACCTAGATCATAATGATAGACATTCTTACTCTATTTGCAGAGATGTAAGAAACTGGCGATGCAAATTAGGAGGAGTATTCGGCCTTCAGCCGTCTTGGACTTTAATTATCAGTGGGGGGAAAAAACATAGAGAATGAGGAGAGGTCAATCAAGAATTTCTTTGCTTGGTGAAGGTATATTACTGCTACTGGCAGATACCTCTTTTTACACTCGTTTATTTATCTGGCTTGTTTCTCTCTTCAGATATTTGGAGATACGAAAAGCATTTTTTACCAATTCTTTGAATGACAACAAAGCAACATGTGTCCTCCCCAAGTGTTGTTGCCTACATGGATTTGCAACTACACTCTTTTCTGTTATTGTCATGCCTTGGCGAGGTCACGGTATGTGAAAACTAGGCTTTATAGTATCCTTATTTTTCATGTGCAATGTTCTCTTCCTTTAATTGGCTTGCACCTCTTATTACTGATTCCTGATAAGAAGAAAAAGATGGGTAAAGGGAATAACCGAGACGTCAATAAAAAAAGGATCACTCTATGTCGAAAAGGGTAGCAAATGTTCTGGACTGGTTGCTGCTTTCTGTTCTCAAGGTGATTCTTTGTTTTCTCTATTCCTCGAGTTGCTCGAGCTGATCTATGTATTTTAACTGATCGCCTATCAAGACCTCCGTGGCACTCTAACCAGGAAGTGGAGTCATACTTGTTTCTGGTTTGATCTGTATAACGCGTCTGATTAACTAACATCTGTACCACATGCATAACGTTATTTTAACAACCATCTTTAGCATACGTCGTTATGTTGCATCCGGCATTCTCAAGGTTATGACATTTAGGTCCTAAATATAGGACCTGCAAAACCATCAAGAGGAAAGGTGGTAACAAATCTGTCCTGAAATGAAGACCAGCCATTGACCGCGAAAAGACCTCCTTTGTAGGAAGGGAAGAGAGGTTGGAGGTGCCACTCCGTTCTCTCCTTTTCTCTATTATCAATGATATCTTTGTTTCTCTCGAATTTTTGCTTCCCCTTTGCCTTTGATTCAGGTACCCTTCTTCCATCCATGGCTTCTTCATCTGCATTTTCATCGATAGCATTCTGTCATTTCAATCATCCTAACGAGTTTTGAACAATCATTTTGAAAGGGAACAAAAGAAAGGAAAAGAGAGAGAGAGAGATATTGAACTTGGTTTGAAATTCACCTCCAAAGCGAATGATAGACTTTGAGTTTCTTGTTTAATTCCCTGTTTTTTCAATGATTTGTGATTTCTTTGGTAATTATCTTTAGTTTCTTTCTGTTGTTCTGGTTCAAAATATACTTCCATGTGTCTCAAAAGAAAATTGTAGCGTTTGTTTCTATCAACACAATTCAGTCCATGATTTGAGGAGCTAGGTGACTTAACTTTTCTTACCGTGTGATAAATGATAGTATAATTTGATCAGGGTTATGATGCTTTATCTAGGCAAGCTTCTTC
This sequence comes from Drosera spatulata, assembly GCA_035668315.1. Lineage (NCBI taxonomy): Eukaryota > Viridiplantae > Streptophyta > Magnoliopsida > Caryophyllales > Droseraceae > Drosera > Drosera spatulata. The sequence goes on from JAOVYX010011785.1 coordinate 25,741, forward strand.
CTGTTCCAAGTTGCAATTTTATGTGATGGTTGATGTAGTTACTCTGTTAATGTTGATTGGTTTTACTTAACAGGGTCGTTGGAAAATCAGCGGGAAGTTGAATAAAGGGCGGCGGGTGAGTTCCCCGCCGGCAAGTTTTCATGTCCTTCAAAAGATTTTTCTGAAAAAGCCAGGAGCTTAAATTTTCAAACAGAAGATGGAGGCTGCATCATCACCAGACTCTAGCACCCCATCACCACCATCACCACCAAGTCCAGAATCATCATCCCAGCCGCCACCCTCTGACAATGATACATCCCCGCCCTTGGAATCTCCACCTTCACCCTCTACACCACCATTGTCCCCTCCGCCATCCTCCACGCCAGCACCATCTGATGATACTAACTCCTCGCCTCCACCTCCCTCTGATCCCTCAAACCAACCCTCACCTTCGCAGGATGATGATGAAAGCGATGATAAGGACAGAGATAAGGACAAAAAGAGCCCATCTGCTCCATCAGGAGATGATACATCCCCATCACCGTCTGCATCTCGCCATTCGCCTGATTCTCCCTCTAAGGAGATCTTTTCGCCACCTCCACCTATAGATGGGTCAACTAGTTCGGATGATTCACCTGGATCGTTGCCAAATTTGCCATCTCGGTCGTCCTCGTCAGGGGCTTCTAATGACAAGGTCCCGATTGTTGTGGGGGCCGTTGTAGGTGGAGCATTTCTCCTTTTGATGCTCATTGTGTGTGTGGTATGCTCGAGGAGGAAGAAGAAAAAGTACACTGATACCCCTTACTCTTGGAATAATCCTACGACAGGTAATGGCCAACCGTTTAGATTCTATTGGCAACTAGTAATGGCTATCATCTTCGGATTTTTTTTTTTGGATAAAAACTAGATATCCAGACCTGTGGTAGAACCTGTCTATGTGCGGAAAATGCAGGGAACCAGTATTGGACTAATGTTCCACCAGGCTCGGATCATGCTGTTAAGATTCCTCCAGCGCCTGGTCCACTCGGGGGTGGCCCTGGTGCTGGATGGACTCAAGGCAGTGCACTACTGCCTCACATGAACTATAGCGGCAATATGAGCAGTCCATTTACTGGTCAGACAGGAACTCCCTTGCCACCTCCGTCACCAGGTCTCTCTCTGGGCTTTAGCAAGAGCATGTTCACCTATGAAGAGCTTTCCCTAGCCACTAACGGGTTTGCTCAGAGCAATATGTTGGGCCAAGGGGGATTTGGTTTTGTGCATAAAGGTATTCTCCCAAACGGGAAAGAGGTCGCTGTCAAGAGTCTCAAATCTGGAAGCGGGCAAGGGGAACGGGAGTTTCAATCAGAAGTTGAGATCATTAGCCGTGTTCATCACCGTCACCTTGTGTCGCTTGTTGGGTATTGCATTGCCGGTGGACAAAGAATGTTGGTTTATGAGTTTGTTCCTAATAACACATTGGAGTACCACCTTCACAGTAAGTTCTTCACACGATGTTTATTGTGAATAGCTTTATTTACGTGGATACCGATTGTTCTTTCAAGCAAGCTTTTATTAATCTTTGTCACGTTCATGTTGTGGTTAAACAGAAAGGCGCGACTTTATATTGGAGTTCCCAACTAGGCTTCGTATTGCACTAGGATCTGCAAAAGGGCTTGCTTACCTTCATGAAGACTGTGAGTCATCTTTCTTTTGTCTCATTCATCGCTTTCTGTTTCGGAACAGTTTGTCTCACTTATGTTGTGCTCCAAATCATCCAGGTCATCCCCGAATCATCCATCGTGACATAAAAGCTGCTAATATTCTGATTGATTATCAATTTGAAGCACAGGTACTTGTGCTTTATGCGTGCTCTTGATTTGCAGTCCACTTCAAGTACGGAAACGCTAGACAGATTTATTGTGTCTGATACATGAAACAACAGTCCGTTCCCATGAGATTGCTTCTTTCATGTTTAGTTTTTTTTTTATTTTTCTTTGCTTGGTCAGTATCTCACAGCTTCTGACTGTGCTTTGATTTCCTCTTTTTTAATCGTAGGTCGCAGATTTTGGACTGGCTAAACTTACCACAGACACAAACACTCATGTGTCCACTCGTGTCATGGGTACATTTGGGTAAGTGATGATCGGTCTGAACTTATGATATTGAACAGAACAGATCTTACTTGCATAGTTATATTCAAGAGAAACCAAGGATAAGGTTGTGTATTATGCAGATATCTGGCACCGGAGTATGCTTCGAGCGGGAAGTTAACTGAGAAATCAGATGTTTTCTCCTTTGGAGTCATGTTGTTGGAACTCATAACTGGACGTCCGCCAGTGGATCTTGCAAATGCTTACATGGAAGATAGCTTGGTTGATTGGGTAATGTCTTCATCTGTTGGATGACATGCGGAACTTGTACTGTTATCTAATGAGCTAGCAGTATCTAACCATGAATCAATCACTTGTGATTGAAATAGGCAAGACCACTTTTAACAAAGTCACTGGAAGATGGCGACTTCAAGGAACTGGCAGATCCACGCTTGGAACTGAATTATGACAGCATGGAAATGGCTCGTATGGTGGCCTGTGCTGCTGCCAGCATTCGTCATTCTGCCCGTAAACGTCCCAAAATGAGCCAGGTATACTCACAATCTTGCTGAGTTCAAAAAGTTTCTATCCATCAAAGTAGTTGATATCCAGAGTGAACTGACCTGGATGACCAAAAGATGCTGCATCGGTGTATCAAAGCAACGGTCTAGATGTATAAAGTGACTTGATCTGAATTATCGTACTCTGACATGGTATATATATTGAGAAAATGATGATCAACCTGTGCTGAGCCTTCTGCTGCCACGTGGGCAGGCTGATTTTTAACTGGTTAGAGTTCCATTTTTAGTTCGTTACCCTCGTATGAATTGGTCAACTACTAGAACCAACCCTATAAAATCGCATATTTCCTGCCCAAAAATGTTAGCTATCTCCCAAATCTCATTCCTAGGGCAGGGACAGCCATACATGTTTTAGGCATCTGTCATGATGATCTGTTAATTCCGCAGATTGTGAGAGCGCTTGAAGGAGATGTATCATTGGACGCCCTTAACGAAGGAGTTAAGCCAGGGCAAAGCACCGTTTACGGCTCCTCTGCAGGAGGCAGCTCTGATTATGACGCCAGCGCCTACAGCGCGAACCTGAAAAAGTTTAGGCAGATGGCGTTTGGATCCCAGGAATTTGGAAGCAGCATGTATACTGGGGACGGCAACACCAGCGAATATGGCCTGAATCCGTCCTCCTCCTCCACTTCAACCAATTCCTCAAGGGAGATGGGCTCAAGAAAACCGCAGTGAGCTGAAGTGCAGTCCGATGCATATGATGTTTAACCTGCAAATTGCAATAGTGAGAGAAATGCACATCAACTGGGCATCTTTTGTGAATGATAGCTCTTGCAACCGCCAACATTAGATGGGATTCGGTGCCATGGATGGCGAGCATTGTCCGATATCGTTCGTCCAAGACGATATGTTATTGTAACGTAGCGGGATGCATCAGCTGTGATCACTTCTGGTTTTGTCTTGTATGAGAAAATGGTGTTTTTATTAGATTTTTGGGATGAGAATGTGTGCTTCAATTGGATTCTTTTTCCTATGGTTTCATACTATGGATATATAATGTTACGAATGGGTCAGTTAATAATAAACACAAACAATAACGAGTGCGTAAATAAAAATGAGACAAAAATTTTACGTGGAAACCCTTACGGGAAAAACCACGGGCGGTCGCCGACGACGAAAAATCCACTAACCAAAAGAAGGGAAATACAAAAGGGACTACACTCAAAATATTGAGAATCTCACAATAAGGGATAGAGATTACTATCTCTAAAACAAATCCCTTAAACTCTCAATATAATTTTGTGGGTATATGTGAATAGTGACTTAATCACTTTACCAAACCCCACTTTTCCCTGCCTCCTCCTGCGTTTCTCCTTTCTTTCTAACCCTGCGTCTCCTCCATATCCTTCCTCTCAATCCTCTATCTCTTCTTATACCCAACACCAACGCGGCAAGGACATGGTGAAGCAAACGCATAAAGGGAAGGACCACGCGGAGACAACGCGGTGAAGATCTGAGACATCTTCGCCGCACCACCATCAACATATAATGTGATACCACTTTCTTATTATGACTTTGGTTAAGCATATTGGTGATTCCATGGGGTTCAACGTTGCTGCAAACCATGTTATGAAGTCGGATCTTGCGCAACTTTAACCATGATTAATCTGTCCATATTTGTGCCAGTCCATTGTATCTTTCAGATCCTACGCAACTAAAATTTTCATCATTATATGTATTTTAAGAACATGATGAAAAAACCTTTTGGGCATCCTTTCAAAATGCATGAGTCAAGATATTAATTGAAATTTCATAATCAATTTTATAAAATAATATATAATTATTTTGATACGTCGAAATTTATCAAGACAGGCTCTCCCTTTTTATTTTATCAATGGTGTAAGCGATTGTGTTGCATGACACACTCAAGGTTGGAGATGAAGATGCTCATTTTCTTGAAACGGATAGAGAAAGCAGGGAGAGTGAGGTTGTGGAAAACATGTGGAGCATCAAAAATCCCTATATTTAAGTTGCTTAATGCGGTTCATTGTATGGTGAGTATTAGTTATAGCCTTGGGATTTATTTTAATTTCGGTCTAGAGCAAGCAGTAACAACAACAGTCCTCTGTTCGCTGCGATAAAGATAAAAATAAGGAAAAAAAACATTAAAAAGAACCGAAAAGAAGAAAAAGAGAATAAAGAAACAAAAGGACATTTCGAAGTGAAGCCTCCTCACATGATACAGTTTTTCAGCGCGTTTATAGATGTTTGGATGTATGGATTGAAATGGATGAATGGATATTGATGTATTTTCTGTTCTGAGATGTCCTTGGTGTGCATGGTTTGTGCCAGCATAATATCTTGACAGATCTATTTGTGATGAGTCGAGTTGATAGACATGACCCATATAGGTTTAGGTTTTCTTAGCATGGATAATTAGATTTTTGTCATATGGATTAGATTAGGCGTAAGTTCTACTATATGAAGTTTTTTTAATGTTTTTTTCTCAATTATGAATAATAAAAATATTTAAATTTTTTTAAAATATAACAATTATTTGTTTGAATCTATTTTAAATTGGACTTAAATATGTGTCAGGTAAAAGATATGTTTAATAACTTATCAAGATTAAAATTAAAATAACATAAAATTAAAATATTATCTTTTAATTTTAATTATTTATTTTTTAATTTTTAATTTTAACTATTTATCTTATATTATGCTGACTTATTTCATGACACCTACGCACTTTTTCCATCCAAATTCCCATTACTAAAACTTGGACAAAAGGGGGTAGGGTTTCAAGAGTGCTTGAGCACCACCATTTACCCCTCGCTGCGGCCGCAGGTCTCTGAATCAAACCTTCCTCGATTGCGCCGATCTCCGATCCGAAGACGAAACCCTAGAATTCCTCATTCGATTCGATTTGGTTCACTGGATTCCAATCATGGGAGACTTCAACGATCCATTCAATCGAAACCAGAACAACACACAGGCTCGCACCAAGGCTCAGAATCGCGCCAATGTCCTCCAGCTCAAAATGGTAATGGTTTTCCATTTCTCTTGACTTGATTGGATTCGGTTCCTGTTTGGTCGTTGTGGTTTCGTGTCTCGTGTTGTGTGAAACCCTAGATTGTGGTGTGAAGTTGAATGAGGAGGGATTCGATTTGGTTTCGGGTTTGGAAATTAGGGTTGTGTGGGTTGATTTGGGGTTGGATTTGATTTCATTTAGGTTGATTTAGTGTTAATTGTTTGTCTTTTGTTGATCTGTGTTTGTGTCCTTGGATATTTGTGCTCGTTGGATTAGTGAATGGGGTTACTCAATGTTCGAGATGAATTTATATGAATGCTGCGATCTGTCTTATGTGATGTAGATCAGCCTCTCATGTTGCCATCAACTATCTGGTAGTATTTTGTAGTGGAATGGTAGTATTTACTAGAAAACTGAAAATGAAGATAGATCTATTTATCGGATTATTTGTTGATGATTGTTCATTTCTCCGTGTATTGTTTTGCATGTCGATGCGTTATTTTTAATCCGAGACTGACTTGAAGTGATTTTTCCTGCGGGGGTTAGTCTATTAATTAACTGTGTTGTATTCTCAGATTGGGCAGAGTCATCCGACCGGATTGACACCAAACCTACTGAGGTTGTTTGAGCCCCGGGCTCCATTGGAGTTTAAGCCACCTCCAGAGAAGAGAAAGTTGCTGCCATATAGTGGTAATAACTTATTCTTTAATGATATACGTATTTATTTCAACCGTTAGACGTGCCGAGTATGAAAGAAGTTCCATTATTCTGATATGCATTTTAATGCATGTATTTTTATGCTTTTATGAAGGAATGGCTCAATTTGTAAGTTTGTTTGCCGACAAGGATGATCCTGACTATGCTCCTCCGCTGCAGAAGGGGGAAACTCCGGTATGTTTCTCGTTGTTTTGTCTAACGAAAGAATCATGAGTCCTTACTCGAGGTGTTCTTATGGTTCCTTAGAGTGAGCTGTTGTAATAATTTCTTGATCGATTTTGAAAGTTTTTCCTGTATTATTTTCATGTTATCTACTGAGTGGCTCCAGTAGCATTATTTTCTTGGCATTCAAAAATTTTCTTTTCCCTCTTTTTTTCGAGAAGCAAATTGTATTTTATATGTTTGCCTGTGTGAACATTATGTTAAGGTGCATAAATTAGTACAATAATTTTTAATGAAATTTCTTATGCTTGATGATGAGGTTAGTTTTGCAAAACCTCACCATTCTCGCCACATTTGATTTGTTAGTGAACTTCTTTAAAGATTAGGGTATAATCGTTGCTGTCTTTCTTCTTACCTCACGCTGTTGTACATATTTCACGCAGTATGTTTTGGGTCCTCATACAACCACTGGTTTGGGTAATTGAGCGATGTGCGGCTCAATTGATTGACCATACTAGATTTGTTCTAGAATTTATTATTGCACGCTTTAGTGGTTTGTAAGATTCTTCTTACGCTGTGTAGGTGGAAAGAAGAGCCAGAATCCATCAGTTACGGCTGGAAGCGGGTGCGGCAAAAGCAGCAGAGGACCTTGAAAAATGTAATCTCTAATCCTCTAATTTTATCTTTTTGTTTTTCATTCTTTCTTGTATTTTGAACTTTTGCATCATTTGTTAATTTCCTCTTCCCTTCTGCAGACGATCCACACAATGATCCAAATGTTACAGGAGATCCTTACAAGACGCTTTTTGTGGCTAAACTTGT
>JAOVYX010011796.1:0-33021 GCA_035668315.1 Drosera spatulata
CGCTAAAATGTAAACTCTGATAGAAGATTGACCTTTCGACTTCGCTTCTTTCACAAAAGTATCGCCAGACTTTATAATGAATCAAGTAGCATCAGAATAAATATTATATATTCGAATGTCAACTACCAATATTGTAGATAATTGATGAAGCCATTAGAATCTCTAAAGTCATCTTTGTCGTTCAAAGAACTCCCTCCGTCCCACCAACACATACGTATTTTACACTATTCTATATATATAAATATAAATCTCGTTTTCATATCAAATCATGTTTGATCGTCCCGCAACATGTATTAGGTTGAAGTACGTAACTTACACAATCATTTATGTTTCACGATAAATTTATAAAAAACTACATTCGATCGTCGTTACATGCATATTAAATTTTATATCGATACACGTACAAAATCAATCCATTATATTTTTGGGGAAGGAGGGAGTCGAACTTAAATTCGGAGAGAGGAGACATTCTTGGGATAAAGCTCATTTATTTATCTCAATGTCTCATCAAGAAATCAAAATCTAATTTGATTTCCTTTCTTCATCCTAGTAAGCAAAATATTAGGTCGTTTGCCCTTTCCTCAAATATAAAGGTCACGTATCTGTATGACTTTCGTAAGAAAAGTTTAGAAGTTTTTTTTTTTTTTTGGTATAACTTCTCTAATGGCAATGCGAATGTGATTATAATATTTAAGAATATGTGTTGCTAATACTAGATTTCCTTTGCCATATCTTACAATGGAAAAACGGTCTATGCCGCAAAAGGCAGCAATTGCTCATTGCTGCGACATACGCTTAATTTTAATACATGACGCCTGAGCTTTCAACATATGTAATATGTGCCTGAATTAATATGGTATTCTAGTTTTGCTTCAGACGCATGGCATATACTGAAAAAAATTATGTATCATGTATTGAAAATCTATGTTACGGTGACGAAGTAAATCTCTCTTACAGCACCAACGCTAAGCGGATTTTTAAAATACCCTCAAAGATCCCTAGGATTCTATAGTTGGAAAGGGAAAAAGGTCAGAAACCAAGTTGCTAGAATATATACATAGAGATTCAGAGAACCTCTTAGCTTACTAAGCAATAAATGATAGTCGACTGACTTGCATGCATGTCACAAATTAAAAACGTTATCTATATGCTATGACTAAGTGAAAATGACGGGTTTAAAGTAAACAAAATAAAATAGATATCATGTTTCTCTAAGATGTAGAGGAAAATGCATCTTTAACATGTCAAACATCCAATATTTCTGTGTGTGATTAAAAACAAACATTAGAGAGAATCCTTTTGTATATCAGCTGTTGAAGTGCTTAATTTGCTGTGTGCCTGTGTGCAATATAAATTGATAACTGTTTTCTTGTTTGATCGTGTCACGTTTAGGTTGGCAAATTATATTCTTTCGTACCTTTAGGTTCATTGCTTTTTGTATCCCGTCAAGGCAGTTTATTTCAGTTTGGTAACCAATTCCTAAAGGCAGGGACATTCTTCGCCGCATTTTTCAGATGTCATGCATGTACGATACTGGAAGATCGACAGAGACAAGATCTGAAAGCTCGAAGACATCACAAACCAGTTTGATATAATAGCCATTATATTTATAAGAACGAATACATGAAAAGAATGACTATCACCTCGACAAATCGATTGATTAACCACACGATGTAAATCGCCAGGCAATCCCAGCCAAAATCGTAAATCATACAAGCGGGTTTCTGAAGTTGACTGGCCTTCACGTTGGATATGGGCATGCCCGTTAACCATCGACGACCCTTAACTTTCTTCATCCATGGGAATAGTTGTATTATTGCTATTTGCGACATCTGCTGGCGATGTTGCATCGTCGTCAAGAAGAGTTGGCAAAGGACCCTCCTGCAGAGATAAGAGGTAGAAGTGAACAAGGATTATCAACCACAGCAGCAGGATTCTGTTAGCTTGAAAGAAAACGCTACAAGCAATCACTTCTGTGCATGTGGTTGAAAGATCTCTTCCTGATCCATTGATCCGATCTACATAAATGCCCATTAACTATCTAAAATCAGTGGTCGTGGGTTCTAGAACGGTGACATGACAACTAAGCTTTCCTTTTTAATAGGCGAGGATAGGACCGTGCTGTGTACGAGAACCAAAACTGCTGTTCCCATTGCTTGCATAGGATCGGGTGGTCTGGCGCTGTGCCAGAGGTGACCAGATTAAGCGACTGGACTCGCCGGCCATTTTCCAGAAGCCATTATCAGTAGGGCAATTTGATAGCAATGGTCCTGTCTAACTCCGCAGAGAGACGCTCTCACTCCACAGAGAGAGAAGAATGTCTGAGAAACTCTGCGTAAAACAAGAAGCCTTTCATAATAGGATTGTCTAACCAACACACCAAGCATATCCCTCCAAAATTTCGATGAGATCAAGCTTCCAATTATTATCTGACCCATCTTTAAAACTCGAGACAACTCTCAAATCCAAGAAAAAAATATAGTTGCCACAACATATATGCTCTTCTCGAGACTGAATGCTTGAGATTGTTTTCCTTGGAAGATCGGATTAGTGATTCAATATGGAGAAATTATACTTCGATTCCGGAAAAACGGATTGGCAGTTCAAAATAAGGGCTTTATCCAACAGCACCCTTCACTTCTTTGCCTAGCCAATGCCTAGCCAACATAAATGAAAATGTACCTCTTGGAGGAACAGCTTCAACTTGGTGGATTTCAGCTTGAAGAAGCTCTGACACAGAATCTTAAGCTTGCCAACCTTGACAAAAACCAAAAGAAACTGATATAAGAAAGACAAGTTACAAGCAACATTTTAAGACCATAAGCACAACACAGCTCTTAAGCTGTTTATCTGGACTCCTGAAAATACTGACGAGGACCTCACAGACCCATGCCTTAGTATCGCGGGTATCGTAGGCTCATGCCATGGACAAATTTAGCTAATTAGCAACCACAAGAGCTAAAGCTAGGGCTCTTTGGCACACAAAAAAATTTAAAATAAGAAACTTTTGAAAAGGATGATGAAGCAATTACCGAAGTGCTGGCAGGTATTTTCTTTGTCAATGGCGGCTTTTCTCCTATGGATGCCCCCACACATTTAAGTGTAATAGCTGCAGAATGCATCAGGTAGGATGGGTAAGCAGAGGATAGTCACAAGGGCAAAAAAAGTATTAGGCGGTCCTGGAGGTCAAGCCACCTCCAAATACCTAGATGGCGAAAGACAACATGTAGCAAGCAAAGGATAATGTAGAGAACATGAAAGAGATTCCTGGAATTAGTAAACAATCCATGCTTCAACTAAGTTCAAGGTTGAAACCCATAGATGGCTACACACATTACTTCTACGTGTGGCAGGATGTTTTGGGAGTGTATAGCACCTTTAGCCCTATACCTTCTTCAGAAGGATGGATAGGCATAGCATAACCATGAATAAATTTTTAATCAAAGATATGCATACTAAGAAGTCCAGCAGACAGTGTCTTCGGGCCTTTGGCACCGTTACTGGGCCTCTGGTCTTATATACCATGCAGTCTTTTGAGTTCATGAAACCTGCAATGTTGGCCCATAAGAAAAAAAAGGGAAAAAATGTTAATAAGTAGAATCATATACGTAACTAGGTAAGATAATACAGATGATTGGAACTGTCGTGGAACCAGTTCTACCAAAAGTCCGAATTGATACCGGTAAGCCCATTTTATCATTTGTATCTCAACAGGAGATATTCATAGCATAATCGAAGGACATAAAACACAGGTATTCAAACATAAGAAAGCATCCCAACATATGGAAACAAACAAAAATAAAAAATAAAAAAAATACTCAAACCATATTCAGTAGTAGACAAATCACATGGTATTTGAGGCAGTGCAACAATGTTGGTATCATTAAATATACATCAAAGTCGATTAACTCTCAAATCTTATCAAGGGAGAAAGCAGTATTACCGAGGGTGCTTGGCTATATCTTCACCATCACTCAACCTGGACATGACCATGCGAACATACCTGCATGAAATCTTTGATGAGCGACCTCCTTACTAGATTAAATTCAGTGTCGCTCAAAAAGGAAAGCTTGTAACACAACAATACGGTAAAAAAAGCATACAAAGTATGGCTTGCGTTGTTCCAACTTCTAGCTAATTTAAGTACGAGTAGTAGCGGCCCAGGCGAGGGAGAAGAGCCCTATTAGTTTCATCCAAGGAGATGCAGTTCCAGGACTTAGGTCCGATCCCGGAAGGGGCAGGATACAGAAAGCGTGAAAGACAATGGAAGAGGATAAATGAAGAACGTATAAAGGATGATTTTGCTGAGAAATACGACGAAAAACATCCAGAGCGAGTTGCATGGCCAATAGACAGAGCGAATAAGGGTCTGTTGTATTAGCAAGAAGCAAAAGCATACCTAATCTCAGACTCCTTTCTCTCAGGCGGAGTCACCTACATGTTCACAAACAGAAAAAAATCACATATTTTTTTATTTTTTTATCAAGCCATAACTAATACTAAGTTCGAAATTCTTTAAATTTCACCTCACTTCCATTTAGCACTTTAATTTTGGCTAATCGAGCAATCAAAGCAAATCTAGAGATGCCACCCTTTCTAGGATCAGAAATTGGATTTTCGGAGAGCCTGATGTCCTTCAAAAGACATAAAATAGGCATGGTAGTAGGTAAGCAAACTCCCAAAAACAAAACAAAACAAAAACCAGCAAGTAAAGGGAACTTAAAATTTGACTGGATACAGTTCAATATATCAAGTGCCACTACTACCATGGTTGGAGTAGTATGCTAATTCAACACATGCAGCAACACAATCAAGTTGTCCGGAAGTTTCCTACCCGCTACGCTCTCTAGTTTTTTTTTACCACATTTGAATGTCGTGGAAGGGTTATTAGTACCAAGAACACAGAGCTATCAGCAACAAGAGGGACAATGTAGTCAACTTGCATTGAACGAAGACAATGACTGCAGCAGAAGGAACATAGTCCATTGCGTACTGTGAATCTAGGAAAGGAATTTAGTGCGTCCACAGAGTCCAGATCCGCAATCCTATTAGCACCTGAAATATGAGACACGCAAGCATGATGTAGGATGGCATAAAGCATATCAGCTACACATGAAGGTAACTGCAATTCTTGGTATGGGCTCGATCTCATGATTCACCAGCCGAATTATTTCAAGGGTATGCATCGTGAGAATTACCAAGAAGAAGGCAGGACAATTGTTTGAATGGGGTTCGATCCAATGATTCGTTGGTCCGTTTATTGCAAGGGTAAAACACAGAGTTTAAACTATTCTCGTTCAGATGCAGCAGCTCAACGCTGAATAAACATCAAAATTTCAGTAGATTGTAAAGACTTCCAACGATATATACGTTTGCAGTGTACTCTCTTTCACACCCTCACGGATGCAGGAAAAAGCATAAATATTAAGAAGAAAAAAGAAGGAAAACTCTGAGTTTCTACCATGGTTGTCCTTCTTGATGAATGAAAACCGAAAATTACGCAACTGCATTGGTTATATTTTGAAGACGATTTTTCTTTTTAATTACTATTAAGTCAAACATAGCCCAACATTGCCAATTAATTTTGTACCTTGCTAGTTCAGATAATTTCAAAATTTCATCCCACACAGATATGCAGTTCTCTTCCAAATTCAAAACACGTAGAGAATCAAAGCCTTGAACGATGTTCGAAGATGCGGGCTGCAAGAGAACATAGTATTTCATTGAAGAGGTCAATAGCATCACCAAGTAAATGATGTTAGCAAATGAAGGAACAGACAACCAGCAGAAAAATAGGAAAGAGGAAAATTATGCCAATGTACCAAGACTAAAACCAGAAATTCGAAGAAAGCATGGGAAAATTGAATTCTCTTTGAATCCTCAATTGATATATCTCTCCATGATTTTCTAACAGTAGTTTGATCAACTAAATGAAACTCAGAAGTATGATTTACTGAAGAGAGCCTCCCCCTTGAACACGGCAAAAGATGCCGCCCTCAGACATACCAGAAAAAAAAGCGAAATATTCTTCAGAAGTGAAAGCATGTTTAATCTAGCAAGATTCACAAAAGAAAGGCAATGCTTGCTGTACGAGATGATCATCAGCTAGAAATTACTACTGCTGAAGTGGCATTTTTGGTTGCATGAAACGATGCAGCTTCTAGAAATTTGAACCACTACAATGGAATCTCCAATTAGAATGATGAATCAGAAATGAGTCTTGATAAGGGTTTCTTGACAGACTGTTCATATAGAGACAAGCACAGAATCAGAATCCAGATAGAACAACTTGAAAGTAGGACACGGTCGATACTAAGCGTCCTGAGACATTTTGAAGTATTAGACAGATATATATATACATATCCAAGTTTCCTCGATACACAAAAAAATAAATACCTATAGTTTTCTATGATATGTTAAAGACGGATAGAAGACACCAAGTTACCTAAAATAACAGAAAAGGAGATATTTCGCTCTGATTTCAGTATAAGCTGCACTAAAGACCAGTGGTTACATCTCAGATTTAACATTTATATTAAATGACTAACATTCAGGAAAAAATGTTAAAAGAATATAGCAAAAAACCGGAAAAGGGTGGATGAAAGAGAAGTGCAAAAATTGAAAACAACATACTGTTGTTTCACTTATTTGGTTACCCATTAAATGCAGCTCCTTGATTGCCACTAACGAACCTTTCAAAGACTCAATCTGCAAAAATTCATGAAATAGGTCATTTTCTCCAACAGAACTGAACCAAAACAATATTCATGAAATAGGCCTAGAACAATGACTCACCTGTGCCCATTTTATGCCAGTGTAATTAAGGACCAAAACAGAGAGGTTCCTCAGATGTAAAAGAGAAGGTACATCACTTGACATTAAATTATTGGACAAGTTCAAAGCAGCGAGAGCTGGCAATTCTTCGCAGATGGCACCAACATCCTGAACCAAAATCAAGAAAGAAGCTCCATTGTATCCAAGATTGATGCAGTAACAAAACAGAGTTATGCAGCTGTTTTGTGTATGTAGTGGCAGCAGAAAAGATGTTAAACGATGAATACCATCACATCAACTTCAGATGTTAGAGTGACAATTATACGTAGATGACCATCCTCGGATACGATGTCTATGCTGCATTACAATCTATGCTAGGAGATCTCGACTTTGGTTTTTTAGTATCTAAATGTCACATTAAAATCTAACTTAGATGTGATTGATTGGAAAATTCCAGACAAGAGGATAGTGATGGTAAACCTTTAGTAGCAATGGTGAAGAACTTTTGGAGAGACCAACACTGTGTTTTCCTTGCTCTCGAAAGGGAACTATCCTCCCTCATTTCACACCTAGAACGCCACTTTATGGCGAACCAACTGATCCTGGTTCCAAATCACCAGTGTCTGAAAGACATCTATGAAGTTTTCAACAAATTGTCGGCAAATATGTTGTCTAGTGCAGAACTTGCACCTTTTGTCTTGATTTGGGCGGATACATAGTAGGATTACAAACAGGACACATATTTGTAGGCATTACCCTTTTATCTTGTTTTTAACTTTTTACCACGGATCAGAGTTTTTCTGCAGGTACTCCTCAAGTTGGCGAGGGGTTTGCAAATGTGAATTTCAAAGGTATCGAACCCGAGGTTTTCATACTATGTCATTTTGGGTACATTAATGTGTAGAATGTTATATGTTATAAACCGAACAAGGCAATGCATAAGGGTCGGCAAAGAACGAAATCCAAGACTATACAATTCACATAGGTTATGCTTCTCCGAAATAACATTGGGAGGGAACACAGTCACAAATATGATTCGCGATAGTAGAAGGGAGCATACTTTCCAATCTGAAAGCAACTTTCCAGTTAAGTCAAGCTCCTTTAGATCTGTGAAACAGAAATCTCAATTAAATAGAAACAATGAAAGCAACTTATGGCACAAGCGATGGCACTGGATAATCATAACTTAAACCATGTTTCAGTTTCAAACTGTAGCTGAGAAGGGAACTAATTTCAAATTTCTCCCTCAATTGCACTTCATCCAGAACTTTGACAAAAATAGGTCCAACCGGGTGAATTTTGTTACTTATATGAATGCTTGAAAAATATGGAGTACCATTATTACATGTTTGAATATCAATGCCCCCTCCTCTCTTCGTAACTCACAAGGCTTAATTCTATGAAGCACTGACAATTCATAGGCTTCTCTCGTCATAAGGCTTTCTGCTATCGTGGTGTAATGTTGTAACGTATCTCGTGTCACGTGTTGGAGTTGATGCTACATATGCTGCACTGTCTTCCCTTGACAGTTTGGTTTGGCATTGTATCTATTCTAAATTTGTTTCATTGACATCCTTAACATATTAGTCTTCTTGATATTTCAAAGGTTTTGCCATAAAAGTGAGGTTACATAACTTTTTGACCTTCGATGCCAAGCTAGCAGCTCAATCCACTACAATCTATCCTTATACATCTAATCAGCTGCTTCTGGTCATCTCCATCAACTATGCAACACATGGGCGAAGGTGGAGAACCTAAAGAAAGCCAAGGGAAGAAGGGAAATGAGAGAAGGAGAACTCCATCCTTGTATTCTATTACTCATTACAGGGATCGTAAAACTTAAGTGGTCAGCTCAAATTCGACACATTTTGAAGACACCGACAACGATAAAAGAAGAAAAACACACAAAACTGGGTAACACTAAACACCAACAAACAATAAGTTGATCAAGCAAAAGTACATCCTGACAACTTACTTGGCACAATCTTGCTGATTTCATTTGGTGGTCCAGCAGAGCTAACACCAAGATAAGCCAGAGAGACACGTTCTAGTTCATCAAACTGGCTTAACTTGTCTTGGATTTTATCTTTCCCAACAAACTGAACAGATACCCTATTGTTGCTCGCCAAAAGGACATACATTTCATCTGGCAGATAAAGCACAATAACTTAATTTCAAACAGCTATTAATTTCTTATGAAACCACTGGACATGTATAGCTCCAGTGGTATGGTACAAGTAGGAGTCATTCAAAATAAATAAAGAGAAATCTTCAAAGCAAGAGATTCGAAGAAAAAACCCCCTGACTTGAGAGCTACCTAATAATTGAAAATTACAGGATGAAGCCTAGAACACAACAAACCATAATTCCCACCATCATTACCCACTTGAGAGCTGCATAAGCAATCGTTCCACCTCCACCCTCTGAACTATATTTTCACCCTTCCACATCATCCTTACATCAAACAACATACTCGTTGTACTTGTGGAACCAATGCTGAAATAAGCTAGAGAAGCAATGTCAAGTTCATGATGCCAACTTAATTTGTCTAGAATGTTATCTTTCCCGATAAACTCAAACAGATACCCTTTTGCTTCTTACCAAAAGGAGAGACATTTCATCTGGCATATAAAGTACAATGATTTGGTTCAAACAAAGTATTAAGTTCATAGCAAACCAGTACAAATGTAAAACTCCGGTAAATAATGAAGCAACAGCAGTTTGAGATTAATAAAGAGAACTTAGAGAGCAAGAGATCATAAGAAATAACAGATACGTGAAGTTCAAAAAAAAAAAAAAAAAGATAAAGTAACTCGACCATAAACATCCCCAAAAAAAATCTCAAGTTCCTGCACCAAATCATAAAATAACAGATTTCTTCGGAACACAATGTACCCATAACTCCCGTATTGTTATCCACTTGATAGCTAGCTAAGCAAAACTACCACCGCCTGATAAACCCGAATACCTTTCACCCTCTTCACAATTCTACAACACCCATCACATCAAGATCAACTACCCAACCACAAACCAATCCTAGAACACAATCTACCAATAATCTCAAATGTTAGAGAAATCAGCGCCACCAAAAGCTCAAACTGATGACAAAAGACTCACACTAATATTTGGCACCTTATCACTCTTCACAAATGTCCCGCATGGACCTCAATCATAAACAATGCACATTCCTACCACAGACACACACCACGAACCAATTCAACAACCAGTATAACAACATTCGAAGCTCGTGGTCTAGACTAATGCCATATCTACTACGATACTATGTTCATAAACCACCCCCACCAAACATCAAGCTGATGCTCAAAAACTCGCAAAAAAAAGAGTACAACTATAATTAGAATCTTAACACTACATTTACAATTCCATTCACCAATTTCCCATCAATCACTCAATAACATCAAAACCACATTATTAAACCCCAGAGTTCCAACTCAAAACCCAATTGACAATGAGTGAAGTAACCCAATATCTTATACGTTCTGAGCTCTCAAATTCTAACGTGGTTATCATATTCTCAAATCTCAACACATGTTAAACCTATGGGGTTCCAACTCAAAACTAATTGACAGTGGAATGACCTATGATCCATAAATGTACTTGCAATATTTTTGCCCTACCCAATGTGAGCAAACTATTCTCAAATGCCTCCTCCCTCCCACGAATGTTTCTTTCGGGCTTGAAGCGCATTTGGGTGACTATGATACCATATTGAACCTAAGGTTCAAACTCAAAACTTATTGACAATGGATAAAGTGGCCAGAATCTACACATCCTCTTGTAATATTTTCGTCCTACCGAATCTATTCTCAACAACACACTGTTCATTACTACGAAAACATTCAATCGCTCTACCCTCAGTTCGGACTTCCGTACAATCAATTCCACGTCCCTTACCTTCGTCTTCCTTCTTCGTCTCACCTCGATACCGCACCCTCACCGCCTCAACAACCCCAACTCCACCACTCAAGCTCCAATCCCTCACAAACGATCCCGACTTCTGCCCTTTTGCCTGAAAGTACCGGACTCCGTTCACCGACCCGTCGTGTTTCCCGGCCCCGTTGTCCCAGTCGACCCCGACCCAGTCCCCGGTGTGGCCCTGGACCGGGCCTGTGTAGTGGACCGTCCCGGTTCGGGTTGGGTCGGTGGCGTGGTGGACTCGCTGGCCCGGGTTGAAACCGGGCATGTTTGAGGGGTTTGGGTTGAAGTGTCAACCCAACTGGATACTGTTTGATGAAATGAGATGCAAACGACGAATAGTTCCTAGTATAGTTTTTCTACGGTTGGGAAAATGACATGCTAACTCTTGATAACTGATAGACAACCGATATCTCAGGTTTAAAATGGATCTCATGTCGCTGTTAAATATTTTAAAGACGTTTATGCTTCTTTTTTTTTCGACCTGTGGATGTTGTTTTATTCTTATATCTTGAATATGATGATTCTAATGAATGATTTCAGTTTAGGGTTTGAGACACAATTACAACACTGTTATAACGTAGTATTGGAAGAAAAACGAGCAATATCTTGCAATTATAACGTCGAAAAATGACAATAATGAAAATAACTAAAATGAAATATGTCAGGATACTCATAACGAAGTGTGCAATATATTGGTATTCCTTTTTTATATAGTATATAAAATAGTCTTATTTCATTATGAAAAAAACATTATATGTGGAGTATTTTACCATAAAGTAAAACCTATGTTTGAACTTCGAGTTTGTCAATGACAAAGATGCTACTAACATGTAAAGATCCAAAAAAATTCGAGATAATTTTTTTTCTAAAAAAAAGCACAAATAGTATATTATTGAATGTCGTAATTTATACAACGGGATTATTAAATTCATTTGTCAAAATCATGTCAAAAATATGATAAGAACTCGAAAAATTTTGTAAAATTTAGTTTCAAGATAATTAATATAAATAGTAAATAATTGTACGTTATAATTTATTTTACGGGGTTAAAAAACTTATTTGATGATATAATAAGAAAAAAATATAAAATATGAATGAAATGTAACCCTAATATACAAATACGAAAAAATACGATCTTAATACGACGTATTTATACGAAAATGATCTAAACCTAATTTTGACACTTATTATCTGTTATGTGTATTTCTACTCCACCTAAATCAAATTATTTATCCATTAATTATCCACTATATACCCACTAATTATCCACTAAATACTCATCAACTATCCATTAAAACTATTTTATTTGATTTAGTTTCTTATAATTACAAGCTCTCTTTTTCTTAAAAAACTTCTTACAAACATAAAAATACTTCTTGTCATACAAAAGAAAAGATAAGAAAAAGAAGAGAAGAAGGAGAGCTTGAGGAGAAAAGGAGAAATTAGGGTTATAAGACAACGAGGATCTTTCATCATTAATAAAAAAATGATCATCTTCTTTATAAATTATATGAAAAATCATAAACTCTGTGATAAATTCTTATTTTAATATATGTTGATTTTTCACATGTTTAGTTTCTGATAAAATTGATAGATCATGATTTGGAGTTGTGAATATCAAAATATAAATCAAAATATGTGAATATGTCAATCTGTAAAATTTTACAGGGATAAATTTGTGACTTGATCTGAAATTACACATAAAGAGTTAGAAAACAAGTCTTATATCAATAGAAAGCCCTTAAATTCTAGTTTTCAGAACAGTTTAAAAATCTAGATTTAGAGTTGTATACAAGGATTTATGTACTGATTAGTAAAGTAAGGTGAAACTGTCTGATATATCAGAAAATATAAATTTGAACGAATAAACTACTGTTATTGGTAAAGTTCCATGATGAAAACTCTGATTCTATGAAAATATTATAGAGTCTAGTTTATGTAGAATATTACAAAATGATTTTTGAAGTTGTATAAGAGAAGTTATAGATTTAAACGTGTAGAAGTGTCATGTTGGAAAGAATCCAAAAAAGAATCGTTTTGATCACGAAATAACTCCAAATGTTCACAAATATTTATAATGATGATGAATACGTAAAATCATCATCATGGACAATCAAAAATAAGTATCAAAGATTTTTCTCAAAACTTGGCATCACCACATAACGTTACTATGACGGTTTTTCAAAAAATACGAATAAATATACTTAATTTCATAACGTGAACAATCATTCACAAGGATGTGTCTTAATATGCATATATTATTATATTATAGAACTTGAAGACGCTACTCATCGTCACTTAAGGACGAGGCTGAAGGTGTGCATATGAAGAACTGTGATAAAAGATAACGTTTAGATTTGTTGTGTATGGCGATGCGTATTATTATACCGTGAGTATAATAATATACATTGAAATCCTTGAACGTAGCCACTAGATGTGGCTGACGTAAAATAATGACTGTAAATATTGTGTGCTAACTACTGAGTGTTTTGGAGTGTTGTTGCATAGTGTGTGTTATGTCTTGTTTTCTGGTATCATGAGGATGAATGTGTAAAAGGAGTATAAATCCATAAATTGATGAGATAATTACATGGTATAAAACAGAAAGAGCATTATGTATGTCGTTTGTGTTATACGGTGACTTGGTGTTCACATTCTTTCATCGACCTTGTGAGATCGTTTTGATATGAGAGAAACTCAATGCAGGAGACCCTGAACTCCGGTTTGACTGATCCCCTTTTACGAATGTCCCTTTTACTAAAGTTAAATAAATCTTGATAAATTGAAATTGAATAACCCTCGTCAAATGCATAATTATAACACTGAGGGTATCTATTGTCTGTCTTTACTGTGTTTTTAAAATAATAATTATGAATGTCGGGTTGATATGATAAGTTTAAGAATGTTAGAACAAAGGACCTAAGCGGTCATTTCTTTTTTCTTTTCTTATCTTCTTCTCTTTATAATCCCTGATAAGAGGATCGACACGTTATTGAGCTCCTATAGCTGTCGGCAACTATTTTTCTGTGTCTTTTCTCTTCTCTTTATTACAGGAGCAAAACTTGACGAGAAGTGTGATATAAGATTTGATGATAGATGTAACTTATGTATGTTCTGGGTTATGGGTTATGATTAAATGCATTAAAAGTTTTTAAACTAATGATGTATAAGTGAACTTAACTTAATTCTTATGACTAAGACAGGAAGTAAAGTTTTTGCTTAGCCGAGACGTTGGGTCCAGCGACAATGACGTCACATGTATCATTATTAATTAATAAAAAATCGGGGTGTTACATAACATGTTAAGCTTTTATTATAAAAAAAAATGTTAAGTTTTTCGAAAAAGAGAAGCACCAGCTGCTCATGAGCAGTAATAATAACAACAACAAATCAAGTCTTTATCCCATCAAATGGGGTCGGCTATATGAATACGACGGCGCCATTCCAATCTGTCATGTTGTAACGTTACGACAGCGCCATTCCAATCTGTCATGTTGTAACGTTACAGCCAAATCCTTACTACCGCAACTTCCCAGGCGGTCACCCATCCCAACATTACTCCGCGTTAAGCACGCTTAACTACGGAGTTCTAAAGTGATGGGCTACCGAAAAGGAAGGTGCACCTTGTTAGTATAGGTAGTACTATCTAACCATTTAAGTATTTCCTTGGGGTATTACACATGTACATCATTTTCTATAAGATTATGATAGGCCATATCATATTTTAAGGTTTCTCATGATCTTTTTAGGTCTCCCTCATCCTCTCTTTGACATGTGTTAACTCATAAGCTTCACATGTTCTCTCTCATGGGCAGCAATAATAAGAAAAAACAAATTCAATTTTTTTTATTGTTTTGAATTTAAAAAACAATAGGATTTAATATATTGATGTTGTCCATAAACAGTTTCTGCTGCTATTTCTTTTAGTATTCTCAATTGTTCATGAAACAAGTAGCTTATGATTTACATGTCGGCTGCTCGTTTGCCACAAAGATTGGAAGTTCTAACATATACTATTCCGATTTTATATCATGACTTATAGTGGCGAACTACATCAGCCAGAGGGTAATTCGAATATTTTTGCTAAGCAAAAAATTACCCACTTGAGAAGTCACGGATTGACAACTGACCAAGAAGGCAAGAACACAGTGATGGAGAATTGCAGGTTCAGCTTGTTGAGATTATACACCCTGTATTAATTTGTATGCGTTGGATTTGAAATCTGTATCACAACTCACAAATTACAGATAATATTCTGTTTGCTGGTGTATCTTAGTCACATGTCATTTGGTGTTGTTTCAAAAAATTTGTGTTTATGGAAGAAGACTTAATCAAACGAGTGTGGTCACTAACGAGTGATGATGTGCCTATTCTTCAATCAAGAGTCGGCTCGTTATCTTAAATAATGTAAACTCATCTTTAATTTGATCTTCTGAAAACTTAACAGCGACACTAGGTCCTGTAAACATTAACTCGTTTTCAACTTTGTTTTAATGCCGCTTAGTTATTGCTAATGGGATGATTAATGAGGTTTGTCTCCGACACACCAACCCCAAAACCAGATTAAATAGAAATATTGTGTTATCATATGTTCATAATTAACTTTTTTGGTTATGTTTCATAATTGACTTACAACAGAAAATTGATGGAACAACATGTTGAAAATGGTAGCAACCACACTATCTTGATTGTAAACAAGTTTTCCAATGCAGTTTGTCACTAGCCAAATGTACCTTATTGACCATAACAATGCTGTTTCATAAACTATTCATCTAGTTAATTTCATACTCTTTCCGTCCCAAAAAATTATAATTATACATAGTTAAGTATAGACGTATTGTTTGAGATTGTGAAACATTAACAGTATTCAGATGTTCTGTTTCATTGAACTGACGCACAGAACAAAACAAAACAGTACGTCAGTTCAAATCCAACAAATCAAAAAACCAAAACGAAAAACCACAAAAAATCAACAAAAACAAAAATTTATAACATGATATTCATAAAATCAAAAACATTATCACATGATACCCAACATAATTTTTTTCCCAAAAATACAAACAAACACTGACATACTGTTTCATTGAACTGACACACTGTTTCAAATAGGGCGTCAGAACAAAACAAAACAAAACAGTGCGTCAGTTCAAATATAACAAATCCAAAAACCACAAAAAATCAATTAAAACAAAAATTTATAATATGATATCTATAAAATTAAAAAATTATTACACAGTATCCAATATGATTTTTTTTAGGTTTTAAAAAAGAAATCAAGAACTAAACACTGACGTACTGTTTAAAACAAAACAGTGCATCAGTTCAAATCCAACGAATCCAGAAAAAAAATAGCAAAAACAAAAAATCAACCAAACCCATTTCTAAAACTAAATTACTTTAACCCAAACAAGTAGATTAGATTCTTGAATTATTGAAAACGATCAAGAAACAATGATTTTGTAGTTAGGATTTTTAAAACGATCGAACCTGAATTTTAGATAAAATTGAAAGATTTGAGATGTTTTGTGAATGAAAATCGATTGATTTATGTATGTAAGATCAAATGAGAGTGATTAAAAACAAATTTGATGAGTTTTGATTGAGATTTGATGAATTGAATAATGTTGGTTACGCGGAGCGGCCGTTTGTTTTGAAAAAAAATACAAATTTTATCAAATATGAATTATTTCTTCTGATTGTATGTTTTGGATAATATTTTTTAAAAGATATATCTTAGAAAAATTTTCTGTAAATGAAACAATTTGTGCTATCTCCGTATTGTAGTTTTGAGTGGAGGAGTACCATATATATTGGGCTCGATGAATTTATGATTAGTTATAAATAAGTTTATTTATAGTTAGATTTTTTAATTAGAAAGTCAATGATCGAAGCTTATTTTTGTATTATTTAAAAATAAAATAAACAATTTTAATTTCAATCTTTTATTTTCAACTCCATTGATTTTATTATTTATTTATTCCAAACTATGAATCTATTTTTCTCATGTATGTTCAACTAGGAGGATATAAAAGCATTTACTTCAAAGACGAGAACTTGTGTTAGCACAGAAACGGTCCTCCTCGTTGCAATTAAAATCAGGACCAATGAAGTTAAAATCATTTTCAGACATAGCCAAAAGAGTGTGAACAGAAACAGTCCCCAAATATCCCCTCAGCATATTACTCCCCTCACGCCGGAGCACAAAGCATTCACGCCACCACCTCTCCAGTCTCCGCCACCACCCAACCTGGTCCCTCCACCACCACCCCTTCCCCTCTCCACCACTATAAATCACCACCACTCATATCTCCTCACTCACTTCTCACATAACTCACCCCACCAAAAGATGCCAATCCCTTCGAGTTCTTTTCCATGGCCGGCGTTGCTGTTCTTGGCGGCGGCGTTGATAGCTTCTGTGTGTGTGGGGGCGGAGGCGAAGCAGTTGAGGTTTGGGACGAGCGGGGAGTTCAAGATACTTCAGGTGGCCGATATGCACTACGCGAACGGGAAATCGACCAAGTGTTTGAATGTGCTTCCGAATCAGATGAAGGACTGTTCGGATTTGAATACCACGGCGTTTACGGAGAGGATGATCCAGGCCGAGAAGCCCGATCTCATCGTCTTCACTGGTAATTATATTTGTTGAGAATCGTTTAGCCAGATCGGGTATGACGAAAATATTACAAGAGCATTTGTAGTTTTTGGGCCTTTTTTTTTTCATTGTCAATTATTTTGAGTGGAACCTTAGAGGTTTAGGATGGTATCAGAATCAACAGGTCCAATGGCCCTACACTCCATGCCACCCAAATCGCTTGGCATTGTACGAGGGGCATGTTAGAGAATAGTTGACCCACGTCGAAAATATTACAAGTGCATATATAGTTTTGAGTTGAAACTGCATTTTGTAGTTTTAAATTGGTTTGGTTTATTGTGTATTGCAAATGTGACTTGACATATTGGGGCTTTGCCCTTATGAGCACATACAATACCTTCGAAATCAAAATTAGTACTCCCTTCATACACTGAGTATAAGCAATAATTTGACTAGGCACACGGATTTACATGTGTTAGGAATTATTTTGCTACTTTAACCAAATAGGCTTTCCCCAACAAATCATGGACTTTGATACCACTTGTTCCGATTCAAGGGAAAATCCAAGGGGAGAAAGCAACACCTGAAGCTGGCCTGAGTAGCATAAACTTTTCTTTTATGTTGTTCATATATATATTCTATTCTTTTTCTTTTACCGCGATCGATGTGGGTAAACATACTCACACACATCCTCAACATTTTGTACCATTGTCGGTTGATTTTAGGGGCTTTGCCTCTTATTTGGAGTGGAAGAGTGATTTTATATGGGATCACAGATTCTTCACCGAAATTTTTCGTTTGGAAGAGTGTAATGGTTAACTGGAGAGTTGAGAATAAGAGCGGATGATCCATATTTTTGTGCTTCTCACGAATCTTAATGAAAGGGTAGTTCCAAATAAGTCTCAGAAAACTTCCATCAACTTCATTAAAGAAAAGCATTTATGCTTCCAAACAAGTCTTGCTTTTTGTTGTTCTGCAGTAACTCTTTTCTGTATCAGAACTCCTAGCTGATGTGCTGACCCTTGATTATCTCCAATGCTTCAGTGTATATTGCTCCAACATCACCCTCTTCTGTCAAAATATCTGATTTCCTCTACGCGGTAACCAGAATATGTTGATCCTGATGTTGCAGGTGATAACATATATGGCTATGATTCCACTGATGCGGCAAAATCTCTGGACGCTTGTTTTGCCCCAGCGGTGCAATCCAATATCCCATGGGTTGCTGTTCTTGGAAACCATGATCAAGAGGGTACACTGTCGAGGGAAGGAGTTATGAAACACATTGTTGGAATGAAGAACACCTTGTCGCTTTTGAATCCTCCCGACGTAGGTGTAATTGATGGTTTTGGAAATTACAATCTTGAAATTGCCGGGGTCCAGGGTTCTGGTTTCCAGAACAAGTCTGTTTTAAATCTATATTTTCTCGATAGCGGTGATTACTCGAAAGTTCCTTCGATCCCTGGGTATGGTTGGATAAAGTCCTCCCAACAGAATTGGTATCAGCAGACTGCTAGGAAGCTGAAGGTACCTATTTTGCGTTCACTTTTTGTTTCGAAGATATTATAGCAAAACCTTTCTTACTGCTTGTTTCGAAGTGTAACTTTATTATCCTTAATAAGCATTTCTATCGCAGGGCGCATACATGGCTAAACCAGAACCTCAAAAAGGAGCTGCTCCTGGGCTCGTGTACTTCCATATCCCTTTGCCTGAATATAAGAGTTTTGACAAGTCAAATTTCACTGGCGTAAAGCAGGAGGGAATCAGCTCGCCTTCTATAAACTCTGGCTTTTTCACTACACTTGTTGAAACAGGAGATGCTAAAGCTGTGTTTACAGGCCATGATCATTTAAATGACTTTTGTGGCGAGCTAGAAGGCATATATTTGTGCTATGCTGGTGGTTTTGGATACCATGCATATGGAAAAGCTGGATGGTCAAGAAGGGCAAGAGTGGTCGTTGCTAGTTTGGAGAAAACACCAAAGGGTTCTTGGGGACCTGTTAAGTCGATTAAAACCTGGAAGCGGCTTGATAATAAAGACCTTACTTCTATTGATGCTCAGGTCCTCTGGACCAAGACATCCGCAGGTAAGATGTTCTCTTCACGGTCCTTAACTTTTACTTTTAATCTGCTATGCATTTTCTGGATGCCTGGCATGCTTCATATAACGCGTAAAAGATTGTCACAAGTGCCCTGTGGCACTGTTTCTCTTGTCTAAAAAGTGCTTGTGCTTCGGATTTTGTGTTGATATGTACTTTGATTCTGATCTAACCCATCGATCACTATTAATTGCTTTCATGAGATGCATTGGATACTGTTGATGTTATGGTGTTAATTTCAGACTACCAGGATTGATTGGATATAGAGGAAGTGGAAACTGTCTTGGCGTTAGACTTGAACCGAATTCTCACGAGCACAGCTACTGAACGTCAAGAGTATTTCTAATATTTAAAGTTTCTAAAAATGAAAAAGCTTTGGCTAGCTACTTTCCCTGCTAAGTGGAGTAATCTGTCTTTATAGGTCTATGGTTCGATGAAAGGACTTGATGGAGTCAAACTAGTTATGGACTTCCAATTTAGCAATTAGATAAATGTTGTGCTATGTAATATGAAGTGTACTATATGGTATCAAGAAATAAAGTGTCTGAGAAGAGTACTCTCCTGCTGAAGTTTGTTTTACTATCGAAATTGTACTAAGCATATTTTGTCAGGGGCAATGTTGGCCCGCACTTTAAGAAATTAAAAACGTGCTTCCTAGAATGAGACTTTGCATCAGGAAAAAAAAAGTCGGAGCTTCTTATGTTTTAAAACTCCAATGGTTTTGGTTTCATTGAGATTTATCAACATGGATAATGTAAACTTCATCCGTTCATGTTTATCCATGTTTTGTCTATGATGTTACAGAAGAGTCGACCGTTTATGATGTTACAGAAGAGTTCATTAATCATTTCCAAGAATTTTCAATTTCTGCTCGATAAACTTATTTCATCTCGGTCTCGAGGCAATCCCTTTTTATTTTTTGTGAGATCAGGAAATCAAATGGGTAGCATGATGCTCATATACTATCAAAGGATGGAAATGTAATTTTCAGATGGGACATATTTGGAGTTAATTACTGTGATTTTAATTAGTATAGATACGAGGCACTGAACTAGGGTTGTACATTCTTAGTTTGTTATCCACCTGGAATGGACCTGAACTCTGAAGTCTCCATGATAGCGATAAAGATGCATATAAGCTACTCATGTGATTGTTGTGGAAAATCTGCGTGTATTACTGTTATCATGTGAAGCACTTGACCTTTATGATTATGAAATAATTAGACCAAATTTGTCTCATAGTCACAAGCTTGAATATTCCTTATTTGCTAGTACCAATATTTGAAAGAGAGAATTAGTTAGGTGTCTGATACAGAAGGCATGCATTTCAAAGATATTGTTTTCCTCGCCAGATATCACCAGTGTATTTTTCGGGATCCTAGTGCTTGCACTGTTCGTTCTTGCAACGAGGACTCCACTTCCCTTTTGGCGTCGTTGGTTAGTCTATTCCTCTCATTTGGCTGAACTGCAGTGTAGTGCAAGTATGATAATTTTTGCTATACTTAGCTGCTACAGTATTTTCGAAGTACTTGTCGTGACAGTTGGTTGAATTCTTTGTATGGTAAAGGGATAGATTAGTAAGCTAAATGAATGTTCTTTTTTCTATGTTTTTTTGGTTTAATCATATCATTGTATCTGCATGAGGCTTCATCGCCAAGTATCAATTTGTTTTTGGCTATTTGACCACATTCAGCGAGATTCATATCAGATCCCATTTATTCTCTCATTTTCATACCAAAGGAAAGAGATGAACTTCCTTTTCTATTTAGTATAGTAGAACGCCAAAACTAAAACTATGTACCAGTTTCAAAGCCCTGCTCATAGCGGAATCTGAGAAAAGAGAATTTGGTATGGATGCTTTTTTCGTTGTGGTGGGAAGTATCATGGGCTCATTGCACACGAAAGATATGCCCCTTTGGTTTGCATCCATTCATGCTGGTTCAGTCTTGTTTACGTGTTTGCTTTGCGCTCTTGAACAGGTGCCCGCCGGAAGAAAAATATTGATGGCGCTCAATAGCAGAAGCTGTAATTTTGATGTTGTTGCAGAACATGCTATATGGATTCAAGATTCTGCTTAGCTATACAATGCAATGAAGCCTGCTGCCTGACGGAGAAAGACACGATCATGTGATCCTGGTATATGATCCTCGAAGGTTGATGTGTTCTGGATAGTCGAACACCAGACTTTTATCAGAGATGAATGAGTATATCGTGTATCGATGGCCACTGGGCTCACAAATGCGTGCAATTGTGATGGGAATGGTGTAAGTTTTCTGTATCTGAAGATGGGATAGTACTGGTTTATACTCATAGTTTCTTGGATGTTTTGCTCATGCTAAGCATGAATGAAGTGGGTAAACGTTGGATGTCGACATGGTTCGGTTTTTCCAGTTATGTGGAAAATATCATAGCGCAGTTCTTTCTTGTATTGAGTTTGATGTCTTGGTGATTTCTTCAATGTTTCGTGAACCGACGCCAATTGATGACTGCCCAAGTTCGAGTTTTCACTGATCTGTTGGATGATGTGAGTTTAATTTTGGTTTTGATCGTCTCTTGGCTCCATTGTACTGTATAATTCTGCAATTGTGGTGTTATGAGTTGCCCTCTATTCGTGAGTATAAATAGATATTGGAAGAAGGTTCTTACGGTCAAGAAAACTAAATGTGTATTAGGAATAGAACGCTTTCAAGAGAGATTAGTTCAGGTTGTTCGCTTCTTCAACCATAAGTTTAGGGATTCTACACTTCTGAGGACATCAAGAAACCATATAATTCGTCACACCCATCATTCAAAGTGTTCACATACAGATCCAAAAATAGTTTCATATATAGGGGTGTGTTAGAGAAAAATCACATTGAAGTTGTGGGAAAAAAAACTGGCAATCATCTATATATAGTTCAATTATGTGTCGTTTTTTTTAGTTTTCAATTGGTTTTTGAAATGAAGTTTATGTTTTAACAATTTACAGTTGATTTCTCAAACATTTCATATTTCATCTTTATCAAGATGGATTGACTAAGGTTAAGTTTCACATAAATCCTCAAAGCATTATCCAATTTTATACCTAGGAGATCAACATGAAATAGATCTCCTTTTATCACAAAAATTTTAAGGATTGGTTTCTTATTTGTCCCTAGTATACACACATATGACCAAGTTATCATAAATAGCAAGGTCATAACATGAGTACATCACTCAATATCAGTACATTACTAACCACGCCGGGCATCCCTAGTATACTAAGGCAACCGAGCTGATCAAGCTCTCCGCTTTCCTAGTGGCATTGCTCGTGATCACGGGCACTGTTTGTAATGCGGAATCTGCAATCCGGTGGGAAGCAGTGCTGCCGTTCCTTACGCCTTGCATTACGTACTTGAAAGGCGGACCTCCTGAATCGCCGCCCCATTTGTGCTGCTTCTCGTTTTATCACTTACAGTTTAAGACTAAAGAAGATAAGATGGCTACATGCTTTATGAAGGCTGGGCCTGGCCTTGGTATAATGGACGACAAGGCGAAAGCTCTTCCCAAGCTTTGCCATCTCAAGGCTAATGTTCCAATCACCCCTGGCCTCGATTTTACCAAGTAAGTCGCTTTCTCCCTTGCGACAGTTATGAATTATGATCATACATATAACGTTCAGTTCATATAACAGAAGCAATTAGTGATGTTATTGTTGAATTGATCATCATATATGCTTAACATTAGTACTAACTCTTCTGTTCATTCTATATGCAGAGTCTCGAACGATGACGAATGAAGTCTTCTGGTCGGGTGGTATTCACAAGCAATGTCCTTAGCTGGGCTGAAATTATGAGAGCAAGAAGATAGAAATAAATTTTCGTGTTCTATGAATCGATGTATCTTGAAGCAGCGAGAAATAAATTTTGTTCATCATTCTTCAACTATTTATGATTTCAGTAGTGTTCAATTTGATGACCAAAATGTGTTTCAGTTGTTGCCTCAAACTATAGAACCGTGTTTCAGCAGCGCGCATGAGTATCACCGCGATCAAGATAATAACATAATAAGAGCAAAGACCTGATTTCGAAGTCTTTGTTCACAACAACTGACACATATGTTTTTTTAATTAACAAAATCATAAAAGTTCAGTATCCAACATTGTTTTCGGGCTTCAGAAAAAACAGAACTTCAATTACCATGCCCTAGCGCCAAGCCTGCTCCTCTCTCCTAACCATCGTTGTCCTCGTCAATGTATCACAAGTAAATCAAGTCAATATTCAATGTTTTTTTTTTTCATTTGTTAATATTATTATACGGTTAATTAGCGATGATCTAAACTCAGCGTTCATACCTATCCGATGTAAATGAAGCTTCTTGTACCATGGAGGGTACTATGAGATTAGATGTCACGAGTTCAGCCACATCTAGTGTTAACCATATCGAGATTTCATTCAACTTTTGTATCATGATATAGTTTATACTCTCACGATGAGGAATCTAATGTTAAACAAAAAATGTGACCAAGGAAAAGAGCAAAGAGAACACATGATCGATGCAGTCGTATGGTTCAAAAAAATCACAAATCGTCACATGAAAGAGGATGGACAAGTGACGAAACTTGTCTCAGCTCACACGCTCATCATGTTGCCTACAACGATGAAAACGAGTTCCATGCAGATGCAGCACCTAGCGACCATGGCCACAGCGGCAACAACGAGTACTACACCAGTTACTTAAATTAGGAACCATGTCGGAGCGACTTTGAGACAGGTTTTAGGTTCTGTTTGGTTGGGAATTAAGCTGATCAAACTGATATATAGGCTCGCAAGTATATATAGGCTCGTTATAAGCATTTAATTAAAAAACTACGCACTAGTAATTTACAGCTTGATTACTAAATTTTTTAATAGCTATTGTCTTATTACTAATAGTATGACCAATATTGAAGGATACATAAGCATTTTTTTCTGTCCCCAAACGGGTCCTAAATCCTCGCAGAAATAGTATACCAGTTGATGGCCTAAACCCATCCCCCGAGATGGTGTAAGCGAAAGTTCGCTGCTCTGGTGTTATAATTAGCAAGAGTTTAAGTTAAAAGAAGTCACTGAAGAAGAGCACCTAATATACTATTCACTCCTAAATCCTTCAAGCATCTATCATACAATGGAAACCAAGAACATGTTCAAGCCCAAGCTTTCTATGTTCTTGGTTGGGTGGCTCATGACCATGGGCACCATTCGCAACATAGAAGCTGCAGTCTCGTGCCAAGCAGTGTTGCCGTTTATAGTGCCTTGCATCCCCTACTTGAAATGCACGGCGCCTCCTGGATTTCCAGGACCTGATTGCTGTGTGTCGTGCCTTCACTTACAGCTTATTCTTAGGAGAAAAGAAGATAAAATGGCTGCATGCAAGTGCTTTACGAACTCTGGGCCTTCCCTTGGAATCAAGGACGACGGGGCGAAGAAACTTCCCGAGCTTTGTCATCTCAAAGCGAATATTCCGATCACCCCTGGCCTCGATTGTACCAAGTAAGTCGCTTCCTCCCTCGCAGCATTTATAGAAGCTTGGTTTCATTTTATGCTAGAATGAATAATCATCATATGTGTCCGATCAAGATTCTATTCATGACGAGAATATCTGAGTTGTTGATACTGTTGTTTTGATTATCATATATGCTTTAACATGTATGAGTACTAACTCTTCCGTTCATTCTATCTGCAGAGTCTCAAACGAGGAATATTGAAGAATTTCAGACAGGAGTCGGCTTGCAATGTCCTTAGCAGGACGAAACTTATGAGAAGAAGAAGAGCGAATAAATTTTCATGTACTTTTCATGAAAAATTAATGTATTACTGAAGCCACGAGAAATAAATTTTGTTCGTCACTCTTCGACTATTTCGGAGCAAGATGTGCTTGAGTTGTTGTCTTAAGCTATTGTACTGAATGTTTCAGCAGCGGGCATGACTATCACCACAATCCAGATAATAACATGATAACAGCAAAGAGTTGATGTAAGTTGCCATTTTGAGATCTTTATTTTCAACAACTGATTGCTATTTTCGTAATTTACCAAACATTGCCCTTATGCTTCACAAAAACGAAACTACAGTCGCCATCTGAGCCCCCTAATTCAGTCTCTCTGACCCTCACCCTCGTTCTTAATGTATCAGATGTTAACCAAGTCAGTGTTCAAAAGTATATTTGTTAAAACGGGAAACAAAGGCTGATTTAAATCAACTACTTCCATGAAAACTTTTCTTAAAAAAATTAGACTTGTTAGCTGATTTTAAATTAACTCTCATATCCCGTTGTTAAAATTATCATATGGTTAATTAGGGATAATCTAAACTCAATGTACATACTAACATGATGTATATAAAGCATATTGTACAGTGGAGGGTACTAGTCCTATGTGATTTGATGTCACGAGTTCAACCACATTTATCTCTATATATTTTGCATTTGGTAAAAAGGTGCCTTAGAGCATAATGTACCATATGGTACAACTCAAAAGCAATATAAGCTCAAGAATTTGGCTAAGTTGCTTCTTTGACAATGTAATAAGTCGTATTTTCCCCTCACTAATTAGAGCTTTCGCATGGAAGGCCAAAAGCCTAATTACATGGTAACTCTTGCGATAAGCATGGAATACTAATCCAATACTTACCAAATAATAACCAACAAACCGCATCAAGAAGGACTTTAGAGGACGAGACGTAAGTAACTTAATCCATATCATGAACAACAGAAAATCTGTTTCCCAATCATATTAATTATACAAATATATTTTATACACTATAAAATGTATATATGGCAACGTATGTATGTGTCATGGTATAATTTGCACCCTCATGAATAGGAATCTTATGCTAACAAAACATGTGACTAGGCGCTTTCAAAAAAAAAAAAAAAAAAAAGTGACTAGGAAAAGAGCCAAGAGAGCACATGATGCAGGTCCTTGGTTCACAAAATCACAAATTAATCATCCCTTGGTTAATCATCTCAAAGAGTGTGACCTAGGAATCCAATTTTAACAAAAAATGTGACCTAGGAACCCAAATTTAACAAAAAAATGTGACCTAGGAATCCAATGTTAACCAAAAAATGTGATCACCTAGAAAATGGACGGGTGAGGAATCTTGTCTCAGCACACACGCTCATCATGTTTCCCACAACAGTAAAAATGAGGTTCATGCATCACCTATTGACCAAGTTGCCTACAATGACAAAAATGATCACTACACTAGTTACATTAACAAAGATCGATTTATTTGATGTCGAAACAACTTCAAGACACGTTTGAGGCTCTGTTTGGTTAGGATACTTCTTGTCACGAGCTGCTTTAATATCATATTGAGGAGACCCTAAGTGTAGGCATTCAAGGGCAGAGTCCAAGAGAAAATTCCAACACACAAACTGGACCTGAATAACATATATACGTGAATTGGATCCATCTTTAACGCAAAAACCTATATTAATATGTTATAAGTTATTCACATATATATAAACTACTCCTCTGTTTTCTTCATGGTCTGTGGGTAACTACTCAACTCATCGCATACCTTAACATTAAGTACTCGAAGCATCTCGCTTGATGGGCTAAGCTCATCGCCAACTGGCAAGCCAAAGTTGGATGCACAAGTGGTATAAATAGCAAGAGTATAGGTTGAGTTCAGAGTCACACCAGAAGAGCATCTAATACCAGTTTCACAGTTCCACTCTTTTAAGCATATTACAATGGAAACTAAGATTATGTTCAAGATCAAGCTTTCTCTGTTCTTAGCTGCATTGGTCATAATCATGGGCACCGTTCGCAACACAGAAGCGATCGCATGCCAAGAAGCAGTGGCATTCATAGCGCCTTGCATCAACTACTTGAAAGGCGGGATTCCTGGATGGCCAAACCCCTTTTGTTGCTCTGCGTGCCACCGCTTACTAGGTCTTGTTACTAGCGAGGAAGATAAGAAGGCGACGTGCAAGTGCTTTAAGAAGGCCGCGCCTTCTGTTGGAGTGAAGGCCGACAGAGCGAAACTACTTCCAGAGGTTTGTCAGGTCCGATTGGGTTTTGCGATCACCCCTGATATCGATTGTGACAAGTAAGTCGATTTCTTCCTCGAAGCATATTTGTGAGTCATAATGAGATGTGTTCATGATAGATCATCATATATGCTCTAACGTGAGTACCTCTCCTGTTACTCTATTTGCAGATTCAAGAACAAGGGTTGAAGTCATCTGGTCGGGAAATAACTAGCAATGCACTCATTCACGACGAACATATGAAATGAAGTAGAGTGAAATAAGTTAATTTCTACTTCTTCATGAGACGATTGTATCATGATTGCTGCAAATAAATAAATTGTGTGTTTGTCAGTCTTCGACTATTGAAGGTTTAGTTGATGAACTAGATGTGTTTGAGTTGTTGCCTCAAAGTTCCATGCCTGATTTGTTCAGGAATATCGCTATCACAACAATTAACCAAGATTATACAGCAATATCGCTATCACAACAATCAAGATTATAGCACAATAAGCATAAGATCGAATAATAAGCTTCATGCTATAATTGTGGTTGTTGGTTTCGGCTTCTTCATGCTATAAGATTATATGTTCATAATAATCTTCAAAAAGAATTGAGCGGAACGGTCTGTCAGACGCTCAGACCACATGGTCGTGTTTATCATCAACCAGGCTTGGATTCTTGTCCCCTTTTCACTGAAGGAAACAGATGTTCAACCTATAGAACAGATCCTGTTCAAGTAAGGTCGCGACGTTTACTTGCTTCACAGCCTATAATGTGCTGTTTTTTAGCGTCCCAGGCGATGTGGTTGTTGGACCGGGAAATTTTGCTTGTTTGGGCTCATGGACGGTTCTCGTGTTTCTTTTCTTTCCCATGAATTTTGCCATCATGGGTACTTTTATCACTCTACCCGCTATACGAATTATTTATGATCATATTTTATATATCTATGTGTAGTAAATCATTGGGTTTTGTTTTGATCATGATTTTCGTTTGTGATTTCTCAACATATACATTAAACGAAATTATAATACTTTCTCCGTTTCAACATATATGCAATATTTTTTATTGTGTTGTCCTAAAAATTGTCGTAATCTTTTTTCTTTTAGCAAATTTTTAATCTTGTGCACAATATGGTTGATTTAAAAAAAAATCAACACTTGCGTTTTTGTAGCAGATTTTTAATCTTGTGCACATTATGGTGATTTAAAAGAAAAATCAACACTTTCATTAATTAACGTATCACGTCTTCATGTTGCAACTAATTCTGAACGAAGGGAGTATTATTCATATTTATGTTATACTTTTATACTACATCTGTCCCAAAATTATTGGAACATTTTGACCTGACATCGCATATCGATGCAAAATTTACCACGGATGCAACAACGATCAAATATAATTTTTATAAATTTATCGTAAAATATCAATGGTTATATAAGTTACATATTTCAATAAAATATATATTGCGGGACAATCAGATATTAATTGATGTGATAAGATATTTATCTTATCTTTTATCTTAATTTATCCAAATCAGATATTGATTTATCTTAATCAGATATCTTAATTTATCTTTTTATCTTATCTTAAGATATTTATCCAAATCAGATATTTTATCTTAATTTATCCTTTCAAATAACCATCGACGTTGAAATGAAGATAACTTATCCAACCCAACTCGCACACAATGTAGCACGGTTCAAATTCTTGCCCACGGTTCGATTTGGATCCCAACCTGCTAGTTTACCTTTGTTGCACTTGAAACAATGTTGGAACTCAAATAATGTGACCGTTGGAGCATAGGAGGCAGAAGGATTCATGTCCCTAGGCAAACCCCACTGCTGGTGTGTTATATACAGTACTTTGCTAATATTATTACTCTATCCGTCTCAGAATAAATATCATAAATTGATTAGCACATGATTTTATGTATATGTTAAATTTTTATAAAATTTGATAAAAAATAAATATTTTTTTGATGATACTGAGATTTATTATAACAATTATGAAAAAAGATAATAGATATATTATAGTTGAATTTGATTGATTTTATATTTTTTAATAAAAAATTTTTAAATAAAATAAAATATTAAAAAATATTTATAAAAGATAAATATTATATTTATTTTGGGATAGATAAAAAAGAACACAGTGGTGGTGCTGTCAGTTTGCCCATTTATATTTGTCCTCTTTGTTGTGTTGCTTGCTTGCTTACACCCAAACCCACAAGAATTTATTTTCCCAAACTACTGCTACAATTTACAGGATTGGTGTGTAATATCCGAGAATTTTGGGAGTTTTAAGATGAATATATAACGTTACGATTTTAAAATAAAATGTACTAAAAGGTTATATATTTAAATCTAAGAAAATATTTGATTAATTAAATCAAATATGACGATGGATTATTTTAGGATGATTAGTTGAACGCGTCAATAAATGTTACGAACGAGTAACGTTACAATGTTATAACGTTATAAACGTTGCGCGTAAGGACTATCGATTTAAATCCATAAATAATGAATTATGACTCGGGAGGTTATATTTTCGTATACTGAATAAATCTATCGACGCAAATAGATTTTTCGTGGAATAATATTACGAAATTTGGATGAATAATGGATTGGACGAGACGTATCGTGGGACGGAATGTGGGATACTAACCCACCTCACCCACCTCTCTTTTTCTTCCACTCTCCCTCACTTTTCCTTCCACTCTCCCGGCACTTCCCCTCCATTATCTCCCACTCCCTTCACCACTCACACCACCACACTCCTCACCTGCCACCACCACACCAGCAGCCACCACCAAGTTCATCACGATCAATATCACACTAAGGCATCAAATATCATCATCTTCATCGTCTCCTCATCAATCCAACTCCATCATTGTCATCATCTCACGATGATCATCAACGTCATACGACGAAGGGCAGCAGCTGGTCGAGGGAATGGACAGCGCCAGCAGTCCGATCAAAGGAAGTCAAAGGATCCATTCGTGTGATCGTGTGTATTAAGGATCATCGATAATCGAGGTAACCTCACTCGTCCGACACACCTCTTTTATTCGTTCACACACGATCTTTGCTTCGTGCATACTTTTAGGACATGTTTTGATGTGTTTGATGTGTGTGGAATGGTTTGGATGCGTTAAAATGCGAATTGAGGAATCCGATGTCGGGCAGGGAGGTTTCCTGCAGGTTCTGGCCTGAGAACTGTCGCGCCAGCGACAATCCTAGGTCGCGGCCGCGACGAGGGGAAAATTTGAAAATTGCCTGCACAGTGGCGTCGCACCCCCGACGGCTCTAGGTCGCGCCCGCGACAGTCTTCTGGTCAGAAAAAATACATTTTCGTGTCCCGAATCTTAAACTTAAATACGTATTTGAGATATATAACACATACGCATTGAAATATATCATCAAAAGTGTATAAACGATCATGTTTGACATGTGGTGTTGTTGTAAAAGCCTAGGATCAGAATTCAGCAGCTTCGAATCTTCGACAGATTTT
The DNA here is from genome assembly GCA_035668315.1 of Drosera spatulata. Classification (NCBI taxonomy): domain Eukaryota; kingdom Viridiplantae; phylum Streptophyta; class Magnoliopsida; order Caryophyllales; family Droseraceae; genus Drosera; species Drosera spatulata. The sequence continues at coordinate 30,894 of JAOVYX010011796.1, forward strand.
CAACAGATGCGGGACAACCGATCAACAAAATACGGAACAATCTAATAAAGATTGATCAGGTTAAAAGCAAAACAACAAACAAAAGAATAACATTGTAGTTGGGATGCACTTGTGGCAGGACGGTAGAGTGCCACTGTAGCAATTTCAGGCTTCAAGTATTAAAATCTTTGATGGTTTATGTCAAAGCGGATTGTATAACCTAGTATATATTGTATGGTAATATGACCTTGTTACAGCGTCCATGATGAACCTTTGTCCTCCATATGCATGGACGTAATGCATATGTTTAACACTCCAATTATCGTTGTATGTAAAATTATTTGAAATGTTTAAGGGTGTTTGTTTGCCCGATGATTCTCAACATTCAACTCGGAAGGGATATTTGGGGTTGAAATGAACTACAATGTACTCTTATAAAATATATACCCTCATGGAAAATAAATGAAAACGACCGTTAAATAATTAATAAAAGGGAACGGGGGATGTGGAGCATAGTTATACTATCCATGTGAACTAATGAAAAGCAAACGAATAAGAAATAACGCCTCCTTGAACTGATAAGGACGGCATTGACATCCCTTATGGATCGTTGGTCGTTTTCCTGAATTTATTGAGAAGATCGAACATGGTGTCCCTTCTTCGATCCATTGCGATCATATGTTTTCCTTTAATAACCTTGGTGGCTTGAGTATTAAGTCATTGCACTCTTGTATTATCCTTTGAGTCATCGTCACGGGTGAGAACTAGGTAGGGAGCGATGGGCATCCCCCATCCTCTTTGCATGCATGCAGCGGCTTCTACGCCGTTATGGCGGGGCCACGGGTTGCTCTCTGCAGGGAGGCCCAAATTATCTCAATACAGGCAAACGATACCTCATTGAATGCGCACAAGAGGTGCAAGGCAATGCACAGAGTAGGCAGGCGCGAAAATAGAATATATTGGATAACCCGACTGACGATTGACACTTTATCTTATCTCTATACTCCGAGTCGGTCATATCATTGGAGTCGTCGCTTCTGAGTCGAGTCATGAACCCTAATTAATTACAAAAGAAAGGAATGACTCTTAAAAGTGATACAAAGCCATATAAAGAAATGAGAAACGATGTCGTGTGATATGGCGTCCATATTTTCTTATATATATATATATATATAAATGTTTTAGGGACTTTCGACGGTCGCCATAGCCATTAGCGGAAGTTCCCTGTAATTGGGATTCATACACCTGAGGTTGCTGAGTTTCGCGAGTTCACGGTTATGTTTTTCAATTGCAGGTCTGCCCCCAACAGCACGTGAAATCTCTTAGAGAGAGCTTGCTTGTATATAGATGAATCCATGTATTTTGGATATTATGCCAGATCAGATGTCTATATCGTTTAAATGTAATAAATGATCTGCATATCTTCCGCTTTAATGTTGTAACTAAACAGGTATTTCGGTTATTGTTTATAGTTCCCCTAAAACCCATTCGGTTTGTTTAGCTTTGTCACGAACCGGATCCGTGACGGCATAACGCTCACATGTCTTTCAGCGCGGAAAGTCGGGGGCGTTACATGGTGAAACCTTTTGACTGATCACATGTGTGAAAGTGAATTCTGATTTCATGAGATAATTAATCCTAAATCTTTTTGGTTAAAGAAAAATTGTTAGTCATATCAATGGTAGTTTACATTAAGATGAGTCTAAATCTAGAAAAGAAAAAACCATTCTGACATCACGAAATGATCTTATCTGTATTAGATTTAGACTCGTCTTCTTATATTATATGCTCTTGTATATTTCAGATATTTTCTTATTTTCGAGGATTGTCTAATGAAAAGAACATAACTTTCAAAGATGTGAAACAAAGAAATGTATTTATGAAAACAAATTAGAAGAGAAATCTAGGAGTTAGTTTGACTTAGATCAGACTCCTCAATGTTCAAATCTCATAGTATATGGATAGAGTTCGATCATACACAGCCTTTTGATTCTATCACTGGAAAGTAACTACTCAACAAAAACTGTACAGTTTCAACGAAAACCTGAACCAGATTTCCAGGTAAGAAAGATAAAAATATGGGGCAAAAAGAGTAATTTTTGAAGAGGAAAAAAAATGGAAATCCAACGCAACGGCTGCCAATTCACAC
>JAOVYX010011807.1:0-33016 GCA_035668315.1 Drosera spatulata
TTAAACTATTAAGGGAGACTCGCTTCGAGGTCCTGTATGATCATCTTTGAACCAATGGTTGCTAGGCTATCAGCGTGACGGTTGTGATGTCGAGCATTGTGCTCGTATCTGACGGCCTAGAACTTCTTTTCGAACTCTTGGACTCAGGGAAGGCTATAATATAAAGGCTCATTTATGAACTCGAACGAAAAAGCTCAACCGAAATCAAGGTTCTGAACTCGAACAAAGATAGAGGAAAGGTAGGTACGTCCCCGACCAGTCCAGGTATAGGTAGCCGGAGAATGGATATCAAAGCGGAGGCGATCTTTCACTAACAGAATCAAATCCTACTTTTGCTGAAGTACCGAAAACAACTAATAGAAGCCCAGTAGCTCGGTGTCGTGTACAATAAGAGTTGGTTGGATGGAGTTATGGCAACCTCTAAAGCACTTCCCCATATTAGATAAAGGGCTAAAAAGTCACAGAAATGCGGGGTCTCCCGAGGCCTTGTATACTTGGTAATTCCAGTCTTTTTCCCACTCAGGGGTTCTCCAACAGCGTCTTTCTCCTGAAACCAGAATACTCTTGATTTTAGCCTTTTGTATACTTTGGTATACTTTTAACCATTTTGTATACAAAAGCCATTTTAACCAGAATACTCTTCTGAAACCAGAATACTCTTGTATACTTGCCATTTTGTATACTTGGTAAATGACATGTTACCTGGATGGAAGACAATCTCTAACTATGCTTGCTCAAAAAATGGACGTATATGGATGGTATGGGACCCTAGGGTGCTTGAACGTATGGTTGTTGATGTCAATGACCAAGCTACCCATGGAAGAGTTGCAATTCTTCAAGGTGAGAAGTATGAATTTTTGTGTATGCGAAGCAATCCTATGTGGACAGAAGGAGCTTTTGGAATAACTTGAAAGGGAAGGCTTTAGCCTTTGAGAATGTGCCATGGATCGTTATGGGAGACTTGAATGCCATAATTGATTCCTCAAATAGGATAGAGGATACTATAAAATGGCTACCCTCATTTTATGAATTCAGGGAGTGTGTGGAGACATCTGCATTGAAGGATCTCAGACATAGGGGTTATAGGCATATATGGTCCAATCGTGTCCATGAAAAGAAGACCTGTATCAGGAAGATTGATAGGGTGTTGCATAATGGTCAATGGATGATTAACTTTACTACATCTGAGGCTGAGTTTCTTACACCTGGTGTTTCATATCATTCTACAATGGTAGTCACTATGGGCACCTTGCGTAATTCAAATATACCATTTAGATTCTTTGACTTTTGGACTCTCCATCCTCAGTTCAAGGAGGTTGTCAAAGAATCATGGGATTTTCATGTTAATGGATGCCATGCACTGACTTGTCATGAAGCTCAAGAGGCTGAAACATAAGTTGAAGGAATTTAACCATGCTCACTTGTCTTATAGCATGAAGTGGATAACGTTCAACGACAGCTCATTGATGACCCTATGAATGTGAATTGGCTCAGCAAAAAAGAGTTTAGGTCCAAGCACTGATTGATATGAGTTAAGGAGGAAGAATTCCTAAGGCAAAAGTCTAGAATTCTAGATTCTTCCATCAGTATATAAATGCACGTAAGAACAGGAAGCAGATATTTGCTTTGGTGGATGACAATGGCTCTATCATTCAAGGAAAGGAACCTATATAGTAGCACATTATTTAGCATTTTATGAAACTCTTTAGTGAGACTGGGGATAGAAGACAAATAGGTGACCTTACTCAGCTTGTAACTCCATTCAATAGTGAAGATAAGGATGGCATTGAAGCTGATGTTACTAAGGAAGAAATCCAACAGGTTCTCTTCTCCGTGCCAAGAGGGAAGGCCCCACGTTCAGATAGATATACTATGAAATTTTTCGTTTCAGCTTGGTCCATAGTTAAAGAGGATGTAATAGCTACGATTATGGAATATTTTAGAAACTCCAGGATGCTGAAGGAGGTAAATTCCACAACTTTGGCATTAGTTTCTAAGTGTCAGAACCCTACTTCTGTTGGTGAATTTAGGCCTATCTCTTGTTGTAGTACGATATACAAATGCTTCTCTAAGATCTTAACTAATAAACGAGCTAAGGGATTGCATTCTCTTACTAACCCTTGTCAAGGAGCTTTTGTTCAAGGAAGAAGGATTTTAGAAAACATCATGATTACTCAAGACCAGCTAAATGGATATCACCTAGAACAGTATCCACCTAGAGTGGCCATCAAGGTTAATATGCAGAAGGCCTATGATACATTAAGCTGGGAGTTCTTATTTAGTGTCCTTCATGTATTTCAGGTTCTATTGAGGATGATAGGGTGAATCAGAGAGGCCATAACCTCAGGTCGGTTCTCAATTTCAATACATGGAGAGCTTCATGGGTACTTCAACATTGAAAGGGGTTTAAGACATGGGGATCCAATAGTTCCAAATATATTCACAATGGCAATAGAGGTGTTCTCTGGTATCATGATGTCTAGCACTTTGTTATCTGGGTTCAAGTTCCACTGGAGGTGCAAAAAGACAAACTTATCCTGTTTGTTTCTTGCTGATGTTATTATACTATTCTTTGAAGGGAATGTTGAGTCCATGAATGCCTTGAAAGAGGTGTGGATGCTTGCGCTCTTATATCTGGATTATGTCCAAATGTGAACAAAAGTGAAACCTTCGTAGCCAGAGTTCCAGATAGTCTTGCTAGCTAATTTGTGAGTATATGGGGCTTTAAGATTGGATATTTACTTGCTATGCATCTTGGAGTTCCCTCAATGTCCACAGGACTTAAGCAGTAGCACTATAGAGAACTGATTCAGAAAATTAAGAACAAGGCCATGGGGTGTGCTAATAGATTCTTATCATTGCTGGAAGATTGGTCTTCATTCCTTTTATTCTGCAGGCAATTCAGGTCTACTAGGCTACCGTCTTTATTCTCCCCAAGGCTGCAATTACTGAGATTGATAAAATATATTAGGCCTTTTTGTGGAGAGGGGCAGCATTACACGATGGTGGCTCGTTAGTGTCCAGCTCAACTATATGTCTTCCTTATAAGAAGGGAGCTTGGGCTCAAAAACTTGCATGAATGGAATAAAATCATGATTATCAAGTACATCTAGATACTGGTGTCAGGGGAGAAATCCATATGGGCTGAATGGACAAGGATGAACTTGATTGGCACAAGGAACTTTTGGTCACTAAAGATACCTCCACAATGCTCTTGGATCTAGAGTAAAATACTGAATTTGAGATTGGTTGCTCTGAAAGGGATCACATGGAGGGTAGGCAATGGAGAAGTCATTGCATTCTGATATGATAGTTGGTCTGATCTTGAGCCATTATTCTTGTTGTTTCCCAATGAGAGAGATCCTAACCATATGGTGTATAGGCATGCAAGGCTTTCAGCCTTTATTCATGAAGGTATTTGGGATCTTTCTGATATAGCGATTACTATGTTTAATGCCATTAACCTCCCTGTGATCCATGGGAGTCTTGATGTCTGTCTCTAGAAGAATTGAGTTTGAGAAAAAATTTCCACATTAGCTGCTTGGAACTTGTTCAGACCAAGGGATAACATTATACAATGGCATAAACTTCTATGGATGCCAGGACATATTCCTCGTCACTCGTTCATATGTTGGCTCATGTCTCATATCAGGTTGAATACCCAAGATAGGTTGACTGGTATGGGGAGGATTGATATATCCTTCTGTGTTTTTTGTGATGACGAAATTGAGACTCATGATCACCTCTTTTTTGGTTGTCATGCTACTAGATGCATAATGCAGGAGTGATCAAGGAGATCATGTGTACAAGGTGATGTTTTGTGCTATGATCTATGAGATATAGAGGTCGAGGAATGATGCGATCTTTAGCAAGATCAAACCGATTGTTTCTCCTGTTATGGGACGTATGATAAGGATTGCTAAGGATGTATGTCTACTTATTGATAGAATGATGAAGGATGATGGAGACCTTCTGTGCAAGATGACCTGATGTGCTGACTTTTGCTGATATACTATATAGATATGTAGCTTTGCTTTGATCATAGAGTATCGATTACATGGTTATCTTGCTCATGATGCTGTGTAGCATAGTCATAGCAGTTTGCTAGCAAGATGTATAGATCTCTGTGACTTATTTTGGTTCGTTATATGCTAACTTGTAGGTGATGGGTTACATGATCGATGTAAGCAATCCCCTACATCACTAAGGTTCTTTTGTAAAGTGTTGACTATAATTAAACTATCGACACATATGTTATTATGTGGTTTCTTTTTCTTTTTTCTTTTTTTTTTTTTTTTGAAAGAAATGTTATTGTATGTTGTTATATTATATGTGATTGAATTATTGGTTCGAAAATCAATTGTTGAGATAAAACAACTCAGCGCTTTTTCTTAATTGATGTTAAAATAAGCTTTTAACCTCTATCACTAATATTGCGATCCAATATATAGTTTAGTCCCACATAATTTCATCTGTTGCTAATCATACAATCTTTTTTCTCATACTTACATCACTCTTACTAGTTCATCCGAATGAGCAGTAATTGTATGATAAACTAGGGATAAAATAACGTAGTGATCGTACGATTGAACTGAGATATGATGTAAGTTTTTTTAAGATGAATAGTAGTGATAGATTATTCGATATGAGTTATCTTATTTATGAAATTTTTTGCAAATGAGATATTATGATCTTTTATTTTTCATTAATTATTAAACCAATATTTAATTTTAACAACATAATTGATAGATATTTGATTAAAGCTTTGTTTTGTAAAATTAATCGGGACCATTCAATTAGTAAATGTTGGTAGGAGAACATCCTCTTATCCTTTGGGGTAAAGTCCAATAAGAGGCTCAAGTCAATTACCATTACCATTGGGATCTATAAAAAGAAGACAAGTGACATACCCTACAGATTAACTTATTGTCCTAAAAGTACAACGTATGATATTAATTCCCCACAAGTATACTTATAAATAATAATAAAATAATAATATCATTTAAGACAATAATATCTCTTTTTTCAAAAAAAAACACAATCAATTTCTGAAACCCTAACTATATTGACTCTCAACCCGTCATCTCTTCTATAGCCGTCGTCGTTGACGTCATATTCGTCGTTGTCATCATCGATTCACCGGTTATACATGGGAGTTGTATCCGTCAAAAGAAAAATTTGTACCATGGGGAGTTGTGTCCACAGCCAGTGGTGGATCCAGGACCGTATGTCAAGGGGTCAAAATTATGAGTACTTGTGACATAAGAAAATATTTTATGACAGAGAAAATCAAATCAGTAGGAGAAGCCTTACACCAGTGGAATCGCAAAAAAACATGAAAGCTTGCAAAGAGACATAAACAAAGCTCGAAGCCAGCTTAAAACTATGCAAGGGCAGGAGGGCGACATATCATTTATGGACCAGCTTGCAGTCGCAAAGTCAGACCTAGACAACCTCCTAACAAAAGAGGAAGGCTAGTGGGCACAGAGATCTAGAATCTGTTAGTCTAAAAAGGGGGATGGGAATACATATATTTTTCACCATCTAACTTCAAAAATAAGAGCATCAAATAGAATAGAATGTATCGAGAATGAAGAAGGAAGATGGGTGACATCTACTGGGGGATTACGGACATCCTGAATAAGCATTTCATGGCATTATTTTCATCCCAGGGAGTTCACATAGAAGGTTTTGATGTTTCAATTTGGGAAGCGAAAATGACAGACCATGACCGTTAGCACCTAGACAGGCCCATCACAAGGGAGGAGATCATGGAAAAGTTGAAGCATATGCCTGGAATGAATGATTTGAACGCTCAGTTCTTTAAGACCCTCTGAAAAACGGTGGGGGAAGACATCCAGAATATGCTACTCAATGCCCTTAATGACGAGGCTGATATCTCTTCCATAAACAACATACACATCGTCTTTATTCCCAAGGTTAAATCCCCTAGAAAATATGCTCATTTTAGACCCATCGGTTTATGTACTGTTATCTATAAAATCTTCTCAGAGGTTATTGCTAACTGTTTGAAGAAGGTTTTGCTAACTGTCGCTAATTGTCTTATTAAAAAAACAATGTCAATGCCGCATAAGAAGAGATGCTGCACTTTATTGAAAATAAGAAGATAGGGACGAGTGGCTTTTTTTCTTTGAAACTGGACATGGTGTAGTGGAAATTTCTGAAAGTGATCCTAGACTTGATGGGATTCTCCCAGAGATGGGTGAACTTGATTATGAAGTGTATTTCGACAGTTTCTTCTTCCGTCCTTCTCAACGGTCTCTCGTTTGTCCCTTTCAAGCCTACAAGGGGTCTCCGACAAGGTGATTCGTTGTCTCCCTTTTTATTTATAATTTTGTGCCGAAGCACTGACTTACCTCATCAATAAAAGCGTTGGGCAAAGGGACATTAGTAGAATTGCAGATTGTAGCGGGCACCAAGAGTGATTCATTTGTTGTTCGCTAATGATAGTGTCCTCTTTGAAAAGGCCAAAGAACACGAGGCTGTGACGATGCAAAACATATTGGAACTTATGAAAGAGCCTCTGGTCAAATGATCAATCGAAACAAGACCACCATTTGCTTTAGCCTTGGTACTTCACAGGCTACCAGAGCTTTATTCACTAGTGGTCTGGGCATTCACGAAGCAAAAGACCTGGGGAAGTATCTAGGGATGCCCTCGATAGTGGACAGTTCGAGGAAGGGAATTTTCGCAGGTGGAATAGACCGGATAAAGAAAGCTTTTGCTCGCCAGGAGACTAAACTCTTATCGGCTGTCAGTAAGGATATGTTGATCAAAGCGGTGCTACAAGTGATACCGGCTTATCTCCTCAGTTGTTTTAAAATGTTGAACACATTGGTGGATGAGCTACATAGAGTTTAGGGAAAAAATGAATGCACTGGAAGAGTTGAGAAAAATGCAAACCGAAGAGCAAGAGAGGATTGGGATTCAGGGAGTTTAGATGTTTTAATGCTCCTTTGCAAAACAGTTGTGGCGCATCATCTTCACACCCACAGCCTTTGCATCAAGGATCCTGAAGGCAAAATACTTCCCAAGAGTCTCTCCGCTAACAGGAGCCTTAGGACACAATCCCTCCTATATTTGACAGAGTATTTGGTCCGTGAAAGATCTACTAGAGGATGGGCTCCTATGGAGGGTTGGAACGGGGTTTGATATTCGTGTATTAGGTGAACATGGGTGCCCAACATTAGTGGAGGTCGAATTAGTGATTGACCGTCGGACTTCCCCTCAGACACAAGATAGACTACCTTATTGACCCAGAAACAAGGTGATGGAGAAACGATTATATCAGAGGAATATTTTCGCCGTTAGTGGTAGATAACATACTAAGTATCTCATTAGGCATCGAAGGAAAAAAAGACGCACTAACCTACCTGGAGATTTCAGTCGAATGATCAATTTTCAATCAAATCAGCGTACCACAGAGCCTATGAGATTAGATTCCATTGCATGATAGCTAACCTTGTGACCATAACACCAGACGTGAATTATAAGAGGCTATGGAAACTCCCGATCCAGCCTAGTGTCAAGAATTTCCTCTAGAGAGCTTGTACAGACTCAATCCCTGTCATCGACAATCTCGGGAAAAGAGGAGTAACCATTGAAGAAGGCTGTCCTAGTTGTGTTAGCCACGATGAAAGCAGCTTCTGTTGTTTCATGGAATGCCCAAAGGCCCTGGAGGTATGGCAGACCAGCCCATTCATGCATACGATGAACCGAAAATCAACATCTTTTGTGAGTTAATTTGCTGGGATCCTAGATACGGAGAAGACCACTACATCAACGCAAATTGGAGCCATCCTCTATGGATTATGGAACAGCAGAAATCAAAGGGTCCATGAAGAGGAGACCAAGCCCGCATACCTACTTGTGAAGTTGGATTAATAGTCCACATGCGAATTCAGCTTCACAAGCTCATCACCAGATCATGGTTAGAGGAGGCAGGTCGTAGGGATAGGGGAAGAAGGTGAAGAAGCTGGGGTTCAACGGTGGCGAGCTCCATCACCTGGGGTTTGTAAAATAAATGTGGACGCTATGGTTCGAGCTCCTAATTTCACGTGTTGGGACGATTGCAAGAGACGAGTTTGGAGCGATCTTAGGAGGAAATGAAAATTCTTTAACAAGTGTGATATCTCTCTATGTCGGCTTTGGAAATTTAGCGTTGGCTTTGAGAAGCAGTTTGGAATTGGCTCGTGATGTGGGAGCGGACAAAATTGAGTTACGGTGAACATGCTGAAAAGGGGAGTTCCAGATCTTCCCATGGAGGGAGGAATAATTAAAGACTCTTTACTCCTCATTTGTAACTTTACTCAATTTTATTGCTCATGGGTACCTAATTTGGTTGCACACACTATGACTAGTTATGTCGCAGAGTGTTACCTGCGGGACGAGTGGGATCCATATATATCTTCCTGCCTCTATTGTAAACACATGAAATCTTGAAATGAGCAATCAAATATAAGGTTCGATTGGACTTTTTTTCAAAAAATAAAAATAAAAATGAATAATTATGATAAAATCGATGACGATAACTTAACATATAAATATAAGTTCTAAAAAAAATTACTGATAAAACATCACATATATGATAATGCTTATGATTTGGTGAATGTGTGGTCGGCACGGCCGTGCGCGGTTCCTTTCTTGTTGTTGCTGAGCACGAGGTGCTCTGGCTGTGTGTTATCGTGTACCTCTCGTGCAACATGATTTCCTCTTGTTCTTAAGCACGGCCTTGCATGACCGTGCACGACGGGCACGGCCCGTGTGTTGGGACTCCGTACGAGATTAGATTTATTTTTTATTAACTCTTTTTTTTTTTACCTATAACTAACACATGTAATCAGAACTCCGTGTATCATCTTTTTATAAACAAATTTCGTTGACGATTATGGGTTTTTCTTCCTCTCGAGTGGTTTTTCACGTACATCTCGTGTCTCATCTCTTTTTTTATTTTAATCATTGAGTGAATCGAGCCCCAACAAGAGAAGAAGAGTTCATACCTATCAAGTGAAGAAGACGTGATTTTAGAATATCTTTATATGTCAAATGTCTTTTTGAATTTCATTATTCGTGGATAACTCGCGACACAAATAAAGTTGCTTATACATTAGTAGTCAATGCATCGGATACATGGAAGTTGGGAGCAGCCTTCCCTTCGTCTATACGAAACCAATATTTACTCCTGCTCTTCCACTCATTTTTAATCATTTTGATCGAACATGCATATCGATGTAAAGTTTGATATGTCTATAATGGCGATCAAACATAGTCTTTTATAAATTTATCGTAAAAAATCAATGGTTATATAAATTACGTATTTCAATCTAATACATGTTACAGAACTATCAGACATGATTTGATATGAAAACGAAACATATATTCATATATACAGAATAATATAAAATATATACATGTTGTAAAATACATGCAACAGAGAAAATATATGATTTGAGAACTTAAGGGTCAAGTTGATTTAAAAAAATTGAAAAGAAAAAGAAAAAAACAAATCCACTACATTTTTATTTTTATTTTTATTATTTGTTTATGTATTTTTACGTTTTTTGAAAGGAGAAAATCCACTACATTGAAACTTCAAAGATTAGCAAACAGTCCAAAATCCAAAACCCTCATCACCACCCACTCGCCGGCCGGCAGGCTCCCGGCTGCGAAGCATCAGCAATGCAGCGTCTCATTTCCCGACCGCCACCGCCTACACTACGCTCACTCTCCTCACTCCTCCGCCGCCCCACAACCACCACCGCACCCTCTCCCTTCCACCACCACCATCACCTCCGCCGCCGCCGCTACCACCACCACCACTCCATCTCCGGCGCCGGCGCCACCATTTCTGGACACCCTTTTGCCTCAATTGAAAGAAAAGAGGGTGCTTTGAGGAATATGGTCAAACCCACTTCGAGTTCCGTGGAGGAGAAAGGGTGTGATGATGAAGGGGAGTGGAGGGGAAAGGTGGATGAGGGGGGATTGGGTTCGGCGGTGGAGATTGCGCTTGATTCTGTGGTGAAGATATTTACTGTGTCGAGTAGTCCTAATTATTTTCTTCCTTGGCAGAATAAGTCCCAGAGAGAGAGCATGGGCTCTGGTAAATTATGTGAATATTATTTTCATGCTTGCTTCTTTTTATATTTGTTAATACCTCCGTTCCATGAAAAATACAACGGTTTGATTTGACACTGGATTTTATATTACGTTGAATTTGTATTGATAGGGGGGTTTACTGTATTAGTTATGAGAGGAGTTAGTTGATGTATTACAGTTATTTTCATATTTTTTGTGTGAAAAGATTTTCATATAAGGAAACGTTGCATTTATTATGAAACGACCTAAAAAGATAAGTTTTGCATTTTTCGTAGGAGGGAGGGAGTAAAATAAATCATTCTTGCTTCATTGAATTTCTGTTGATAGTTTTAGAAAGAATGCACTTGGGCATGTTGTTTCTGGTAATAAGTAGCATAAAGGATTAGAAACTCTGGTAAGTGTGGTTTGTGGAACGTTTAATGTCACTAGGAAAGTCATTGGTGAGGTATACCAAGTCTTGAAGGAACTCGCCTTTAGTCATTAGTTTATGTTTGTACATATGTTTGCGGGTTAATAATTATGGGGGGTGTGTTTGTTCTAGTCGAGGGCCGGTTTGGAACTTTGGCAACTCAGTTTGGTTTGCAGGAGTGTCCAAGTTTTGTAGAATGCCATATTATGGCTTGGCTGCCTTCCGAAGAAAGAGATGACAAGATTGTTGTTTAAGTAGCTTGGTGTTATGAAGCTGATAAAGGTTTTCTATTCGAGTGATCTTGAAGTGAAAATGAGGAAGTGATGAATGTATTCAGTTGGTGCTGTTAGTAGTGGAGGTTCAAAATCAGTAGAATTAGAGCTGGAAGCAACCCTCCCCATCAACAAAACTACTTTTTCTGAATTTTTGCTTTCTTTGTTTCGATTGTAGGATTTGTTATTACTGGGAGAAGGATCCTTACAAATGCCCATGTGGTGGCTGATCACACATTTGTTCTAGTAAGGAAACATGGTTCTCCTACCAAATACAAAGCAGAAGTTCAGGCGATAGGCCACGAATGTGACTTGGCTGTCCTAGTTGTCGAAAGTGAAGAGTTCTGGCAGGGTATGGCTTTTCTAGAACTTGGAGACATCCCCTTTCTGCAGGAGGAAGTAGCCGTTGTTGGATATCCCCAAGGTACTGTCATAGCACAGAAGGTGTGACTACTCTACGATTGATCGTTCATATGTTCTTTTATGGGAATGTTTATATTTCGGCCAATGCAGGAGGAGACAATATTTCTGTAACAAAAGGTGTCGTCTCGAGAGTTGAGCCGACACAATATGTACATGGTGCCACTCAGCTTATGGCGATACAAATCGATGCTGCTATAAATCCAGGAAACAGTGGAGGCCCTGCAATTATGGGTAATAAGGTTGCTGGAGTTGCATTTCAAAATCTTTCAGGTGCTGAAAATATTGGGTGAGTACTTTCAACTGCTTGCTTTTAACTTGGCTTCCAAAGAAAGATTGTATAGTCAGCATCATGTACGTGAGGCTGACATTAATTCGAAAAATTTTCGCTGATATCATTCATAGCTATGATAGTTTAACATGCGTGCTATTTCAGAAAAACGGGAATGTGTGGTGAAAGAATTCAGTGCGAGTATATTATTGCAGTAGACTTACTTTTCCTGATCTCACCGGTTTCATTTATGCAGCTACATTATTCCAGTTCCAGTGATAAAGCACTTCATCTCTGGTGTTGAACATAGTGGAAAATACGTTGGTTTCTGCTCGATGGGTTTGTCGTGTCAATCAATGGAAAATGTGCAACTCAGAGAACACTTCCGGATGCACCCTAAGATGACTGGCGTGCTTGTGAGCAAAATCAATCCTCTCTCTGATGCGCACAAAATTTTGAGGAAAGATGATATTCTTCTAGCATTTGATGGTGTGCCTATAGCAAATGATGGAACAGGTACTCGTTTCCCCCCTATTTGTTTTCGTCTTTTGCGGTAAGTTTTTGTTTCCACTTTCCAACCCTGTGATGATTTTACCGCCGGCTTGTTTTTCATTCACAGTGGTACTTTAACAGGATTTGGTAAGGAGTTCTTATTTCATGAACTTTCTATTTAGCAAAACAACTCACTGCTTTTTCAGTCCCTTTCAGGAATAGGGAGCGGATAACATTCGATCATCTAGTTTCTATGAAGAAACCAAATGAGAAAGCTTCTTTTAGGGTGTGGAGGGATGGGAAAGAACACGATTTTACTTTTACTCTCTCGCCTGTAAGCTCCATTTAATTTTTCTTTCTTTCTTTTTTTCATTTTTTTCATTTTTTCATTTTTTTTATGAAGGTTTTTTTACACCACAATGAGTGACACGCCGTGACCTGCTGAATTGTTTGCATATTGCTTCTTTGCAAACCTGTTCTTTAGTAATGGGTGTTGTCTTTCTCATGATATGCTTATTCCACAATAGCTATAGCATCGCACATTCTATTAGAACTGATTCAATTCCATTTGTTATTGTAGTTGCAGCAGTTGGTACCAGTTCATCAATTCGATAAGCTCCCGACTTATTATATTTTTGCTGGTCTAGTGTTTGTTCCCCTTACGCAACCTTACCTTCATGAGTTTGGAGAAGACTGGTATAATACTTCACCTCGCAAATTGTGCGAACGTGCGTTGAGGGAGCTGCCTAAAAAACCTGGCGAGCAGCTTGTTATACTTTCTCAGGTGAAACCTCCTTTCCTTTCTTTGATTTGTCCTCGCTCTTTCTTTCAACATCTTGTCAGAGAGTTCACCCTTCGTGTCACTATCTCTATGAAGTTGTGTTTTTCCTGGATTACATTTCAATGTCACATTGGCACTATGTTCTAGACTCTACCGCAGTTTCCATTGTCGAGCGTTAATTTTCTAATGCCTTTTTCCTGTTAACCCGAGAATTGTCTGGTTTGACATGAAACCTGCTGAAACTGGGGCCCTTTTCAATCGAAATTTCTTTTCGCTTTTCTTGTGTTCTTGTGTTGGTATTGGTTCAAACTACGCTGATCGTACCTTATTCCATTCAGGTTCTGATGGATGATATAAATGCTGGGTATGAGCGTCTTGCTGAATTACAGGTCTGATTATCTTTTCATTCTCAAACAGATTTAACTACTGAGCTCACTGCCAAAAGCTTCATTTTTCTCATTAGAGTGATTTTCACTTTACATTTCGAAAGTCAAGAAGTTATTGATGGCTCTGTGTTGAACAGGTGAAGAAAGTGAATGGTGTTGAAGTAGATAATCTTAAGCACCTATGCCAGCTTGTAGAAGACTGTAAAGAAGAGAACCTGAGGTTTGATTTGGACGATGATCGAGTTATAGCCTTGAACTACAGCAAGGCTAAGCTTGCCACATCACGGATTATGGAGCGACACAGGATACCTTCAGCAAAGTCCAAAGATCTCATTAGCGACGGACAAACCAAGGAACAGATTGTTACAGCAAGCAAGTTGTGATCTTTGTTTTCACTCCCAAAATTTTGACGAACATTGTACAATTAGCCATTTGTTCTCCATTGTTGTGCAACAACAACCAGTTATTTTTTCTACGTAACAAATGAGAATGACGTCGACATCATGTATCCATTTTCACAAGCTCACCATGTAAGATCAATACAATATGTTTTGGTGTATTGTTTTCGGATAATAACGTCCTTAGAGTAACCATGAGCTATAATGGACATTATTTCTATAATTTGGAATCAAATGGAAAAAACAAGTGTTTCAATCATGAGGTAAAATATGTAAAATTATAATTGAGTTATAATTGGTTCTATATTTGATATCAGTTATAAGTGTATCTATTTTTATCACGTTATGAATAATAATTATCTTTTGCTTTTATCAAGTTCAAAAAATTACCAATTTGTTGCAAATAAAAGATACTCCCTCAGTCTCATATTATAACTAATATTATTGATCATTGCACTATTCAACACGATTTTGAGGAGTTTCATTTGTCGTCTTAATGACGCAAAAAATCATGCCACTGGCATCACATTGAAGTGCATAACTTAAATTATCATTAGTGTTTCACGATATTTTTAAAAAAAAATGACTTTTGATCGTCCAACAACGAGAGTCAAATTTCGTCTCGACAAATTAGATATTCAAAAGGTTGTTTAATTTGGCACGGAGGGAGTATTAATCAAAAATTAGATAAAAAATAATTCATTTATTAATTAATGGTTGAAAATTAATTAAATATGTGAATAGAAAATTTAAGTAAAAAATAAAAATGAAAAAAAAAGGTTGAAAATGATACAACGCATTGAAAATTTAATAAAAAATATCATAAATTAATATATAATTGTTACTATAACTCGTAAGCGATAAGCTAAAAAATGTAGTGTTCGTGAATAAATTTGTTATTATTGAAACTTTTGGGATGTAAAAAAAAAACCAAATATTAAAGCGACTATTCTATTATCGATGTCAAATATATTTTTTGATATCAAATTATAAAAATAATTAAACTTATTTTAATTCCAAGATTTAACTTGCTCTTATGAGATGATAGCGTTCTATTTCGGTGTAACAATGAGGACCTGGATTACCTGTTGTGCAATTTGAACAGCACATTTGCTGTCTAGCAATCTAAGGGTGCACAATGCACCATCAAAGGAAAAAATAATGGTTTTTTTCTCTTGTTCTTTTGAGGTCATTGGATGTCCCTGTCGTTGGACAACCCACGACTGGGGATCCTGCTCCGTAACAATGGAGCTGTCCGGGATCACACTATTCGACCCAGTTTAATTTTTCAGAGTGTTGTCTCTTGTTTACCAGTTAAAATCGTACGCCACTTTCTTAGAGAACAGTTTAGGTCCTCCTTGTATCATGCATTTTGTATGTGGTACGTCATTCAATCAAGATATTGATATGATTTTTTTTCATTTCTTCGAAAATATAGTTTACACTTCACATTAACCTATGTTCCATAAATTACATTATTTTTACAACGTGTGACCTCATATGATCTGTACGACCAAGGTTACTAATCCGGTCGAATGTCCCTGAGACAGTGAGACTCATTGTTGAGTTTACTAATAAAAGCAATCAAAGGAATTCCAACAATAGAGAAACACATATGAACAACAGAACTCGACAAGTTTGTGAGAGGCTGGGAGCAATTTGCGGTTTAATCTTCTATGGTGATGGTCAATGTGTTCTCTATCGCAGGTCGTCTATAAAGAGAGTTCTATGATGTGGAGAGTCTTTGTCGAAACGATCTCCTCTCATTTCCTACAGGAATAACACGAAGACATCAATATGGGAAACAAGACAATGATCGTGTCCGCTTTGCTTCTGGTGCTGTTCTCCATGGTTGCCATGCTGGCTCGAGCTGAGGATCCTTACCTGTTCTTCACATGGAATGTCACATATGGCACGCTCTCGCCCTTGGGCGTTCCTCAGCAGGTTATCCTCATCAACGGACAGTTCCCCGGACCCAACCTGAACACGACAACCAACAACAATATCGTCCTCAATGTGTTCAACAATCTCGATGAGCCATTGCTTTTCACATGGTATGTGATTTCATACATACTTACGCACGTTGGTGATCATTTCATCCATTTGGTTTTATAGTCATCATAACGTGGTACATGATTGGTTATGAATATAGGAGCGGGATCCAGCAGAGGAAGAACTCATGGCAAGATGGTACTCCAGGAACCATGTGTCCTATCCTACCGGGAACAAACTTCACGTACCGGTTCCAGGTCAAGGATCAGATCGGAAGCTTCTACTACTACCCGACCCTCGGCTTCCAAAAGGCTGCAGGAGGATTCGGTGGCCTAAGGGTCAACAGCCGTCTGTTGATCCCCGTCCCTTTTGCTGATCCTGAAGATGATTACACCGTCTTGATCGGGGATTGGTACTCTCGAGGCCATGTTGAGCTGAGGAAACAACTAGACAACGGTAAGTCCCTCGGGAAGCCCAATGGCGTGCTCATGAACGGCAAGCAAGGAACAGTAGGTGATGACAAGGAGGAGCCACTATTCGTGATGAAGCCCGGGAAGACATACAGGTACAGGATTTGCAATGTCGGGATGAGGAACTCACTCAACTTCAGGATTCAAGGCCACAACATGAAGCTGGTTGAGATTGAGGGCTCACACACCCAACAGACACTATATGATTCCCTTGACATCCACTTGGGGCAATGCTACTCTGTCCTCGTCACAGCTGACCAGGAACCTAAGGATTACTACATGGTGGCCTCAACCAGGTTCACCAAATACCATCTCCAGGCAACCGGGAGGATCCGCTATGCCAATGGCAATGGCATCGCTTCACCGATTCTCCCTGAATCTCCGGTCAGCTGGGTGTGGTCCTTGAATCAGTTCAGGACCTTCCGGTGGAACCTGACCGCCAGCGCGGCCAGGCCTAACCCTCAGGGATCATTCCACTATGGCAAGATCAACATCACCAGGACAATCAAGCTCGCCAACACTGTTGCAACAGTTGATGGGAAGCTTCGCTATGCCATCAACGGCGCCTCCCATGTCGACCCTGCGACACCCTTGAAGCTTGCTGAGTACTACGGCATTGCTGACAAGGTGTTCAAGTACGATACAATCACTGACCAGCCACCAGCTGACATTGACGCCAACCACAAGGTCACCATTAGCCCGGTTGTTCTCAACACCACGTTCAGGAACTTCATCGAGGTCATCTTTGAGAACCACGAGAAGGGCGTCCAGTCTTGGCATGTTGATGGATATTCTTTCTTCCCTGTCGCGTAAGTACATTCTTTTACCTTTGTTCACGAGCATGTAAACATTGTTCAAGACATAACACCGTGGAGTATGCAAACGTTAAAGATCTATGTATCTTTATGATTGCAGCATCGAGGTGGGAACCTGGACTCCTGCAAGGAGGGCAAACTACAACCTGCTCGACACTGTGAGCAGGTACACAATCCAGGTGTACCCGAAATCATGGGCAGCGATCCTGGTGACCTTTGATAACTGCGGTATGTGGAACGTCAGATCAGAGAGCCTGGAGAGGAGCTACTTGGGGCAGCAGCTGTATGTCAGCGTCCTGTCACCGGAGCGATCCCTCAGGGACGAGTACAACATGCCCGACTATGCTCTAAAGTGCGGCATTGTCAAGGACATGCCTCATCCACCACCCTACAGCAGCTGAATGAACATGATCCGATTGATCAATGAAGAGGGATCATTCGCGTAGCCAGTTGGAGAGTCATCTGCATATTTCTGTTCAAGTAACTTTCTTTTTTAAATGATACCTGTACACACCTGGGAGATACATTATCCAACTTATAAGTAAACTTCTGTATTTGCCCTGTAATACTTTCTTGTTTTGGTTTTGATGCGTGATTGAGTTGAAGCGTTGATTGAGTTGAAGAGCTTTGAACCGAGAAAATCTTTATTTTCGTGTTCTCGGAGAATTTTTCCAAGGCCCTTATTGACCAACAATACATGTTGGATCTGAAAGAATATTACTCAATTATAGAATTCTCATTGCATAATATTACTCGTGTATGCTTACATCGGTCGGAGAATCACCGAGGCATGACCAATAATAAGTTGATGTATAAACTCAATAGCTTATTCAAAGTTGCCTATATAACACCTGAGTTTAAAGCAACTACCGATTACTCATTCATGGGATCTTTTAAACCGCATTTAACATTACCCTCATATTTCAGCTCCTACTCTACTATTACATGGGGACAACAAGAGTTGGCTCCTATCCACCCCGTGCTTACCGCGCTGCAAGAAACAAATCTAGATGATGGTGGTCAATCAATAGGTAGAGCGTAGAGTCATTACCGAAACAATGGTAAATGGAACCCTCGTAGGGAAGTGGAATCCACGCCTGATTCTCGAGCCAAGGCCACCCGTCCTGTCCGTGCCACCTTCAAGGTCACAACATTAGATGGTTAATTTAATTGACGACTCACTACAGCATATAGCATCGAAGTCGTATAGCAAACGACGGGTTTTCAAATTCTTCTGGCACGCCCATGCTAAGGTCTTGCAGTTGTCAATACCTGGATAATACATTATCTGGCATTCCTTGTGTTTTAGTTTTTGATAGTTTGTATACAAGATGGAAGTATGAGTTGTACTCTAAAAGGCAAGCAGGGGCATGATTCACACCCCTGTTATGCTCACAGCAATATCAGGAAACCAACGAGCTAAACCTCAGGGTTGGAGTCCGTTCTACAAGGAATGGTTCACTGGCTCCACAAGGTAGCATAGAATGTTTCCACTAGAGAGGAATCCTAATTGGCACAGCATTGGTAATTCAAGGTGATTATATGCAAGCGAACAAAACAAAATGCGTCATATTATGCACAGCCGGAAATGACATCGACACCGAACCAATTAAGTTTGTCCATAGACAAGCAGGAGAAGCAAACAAACCTCACAGATGCCGTAGGGTTCTAGCAATCTCTGTAATGCAATCATCTTGTTTATGTCACCAGTAAGCTGCAAGATAATGATGCATCTTATAAGTACTTAAATGTTATAACCGATGTGACAACGTCGGGCACTCTCTTTACGATATTACTTCTACCCAGCCCCACAATCAAATTTTTAGAGCATAAACCATCTGAAGATTCACCTCCAACGTTATAGTATGATCTGAAACATCAACGGCCTTGGCACGGAAGATGTTTGCTATATCAAGGACATCTCTCCTGGCAGCGGTGTTCGCAGCAATCTTAATCAGCATGAGTTCTCTCTCAGCGAATGGCATATGAGTAAGATCCTTGACCTGCAGTAATCAATTTTTCTTTAATGGCGCAATATCCTTTGAGTTTGAAATAATAATAAAATAATAATATAACATAGGTAGAGACGTAGATCAGAAGAGGCAAAATCCAGAGAGATATACTCCTTCCGTCCCAAAACAATTTAACATTTTCACTTTTTATACTATTCAACACGTATTTTGAGAACCTTCGTTTTACGTCTTAATTACGCTACAAAATTATGGCATCGACGTCAAGTTATAGTATATAACTTAAATTATCTTTAGTGTTTCACAATAATTTTCCAAAAAATGATTTTCAATCGTCCCGCAACGCGAGTCAAACTTCGTCTCGACAAGTACGCACAGTCAACCTGCTACAATTATCTCGGGTCGGAAGGAGTAATTTGATATTTTGGGACCAACGCGTCCTCTCCATGACATCTAAAAATGAGAGCCTTTGGTATTGGGTTATGTTAAATTGTAGACATTTTCGCATGCCCGCAACTTAATCTCTTTCGAAAAGGGGTATGTCAGAATTTGTAATTAAAACTAGCTCTACAAACGGCCAAAAGTGCTGTAGAACACCAATAGCAAAAATAGCAATCCTCACATTGCAGCAAATAAGAGCAAAATGGGTTTGAAGGGATATATTGAAGCAAACAAGAGCGAATAACAGCTAGAACTCAAGAAGGCAAACCTCATGGAGCTCTATTAGTTTCTGAAGTTGTTGGACCAGCTTCCTGATGGACTGATCAGTACCGGGTACGACAGTCGTGATACGAGATAAACCCTCGATCTCGGCAGGTCCAACAGCAAGACTCTAAGAAGAGAGCAAGCAGATGAGCAATCAGAATCCAACAAAATATTCAAATGACACATGCAATGAGAGAACTTGACAATGAACAAACCTGAATGTTGTAACCCCTGCGAGAAATCACCCCGGTCACTACATTCAGAACTCCAGGACAATCACTCACAAGCATGGACAAGGTGTGTGACCTCAGACCACTAGACTGAAATCAAATAAAAAGTGACCCAATAAAATAAGTATCAGAGAAAGCATAAAAATGACGCAACAATTTGTCAAAGGAAGTGCCAATGCAAATTCAGATTCATGATAAAAGCACTTAAATTGAGATATGTCTTGATTCAGTTCGAACTTCAAAATCAAACCAAGACAATACGCAGCAATGAATAAACCAAAAGACATGATCCTAGCTGGCCATCAATCCAACAGACACGTACACCAACTGATATTTTTCTTGCCTTTGATGCAGCCTGAGGGAAAAGACCCTCAGAATAAAATCACGAGAAACACGAACATGAAAATCATGACTATCCGAGGTAGTTAGGACTACTCACATCTTCGTCGTTAAGAACACCCCAGTGCGCATCAAGCACGTTCATGGAGAAGCCATTGTACGGCTCAACTGGATAAACATCTCCCTGAAAAACATAACAGAAGATTTAGATACCATTCCTACTTCAACTGTGTGCCTACCATTTCTACTGATTGTGTTCCCACCAATCCATACCGCTGATAGAGGACAATGTTAATGTTTATCTCTTGATGTACTAATCATACTATTAATTGGCACCTACGTTGAAGCACCGAGTAAATGAAAAAACAAATTGTTCGAAAAATAAGAAAAACTTATGTAGCTAGCAGATCTGGATACCACATAGGTTCATACCCTTGATGGATTGGAAGGAGTTTCACTGAGGCTCCTCCTGGCAGACTCCAGCAGCCCGTTCATAGGAGCTTTCTCTCCAAGGTCCGGGTACGAGGCAGCTGAAAATCTCCAAAATGGCGCTGTCTCACCCAATTTTTCTCGTCTCAGAGCAATCTGTACAAGCAGAGAGAATAAGAGCTAGCAGGTTCAACCGTGCATGCGCAAGTCAACAAAAAAACAATCTTCACTTTGACAATTGGAATTCTCTCAAATGCATCACTTCCTATCTCCCACCCTCTCCCCCTCCCCCTCCCCTCATCCTATTGGCGAAGGTCTTCTCATCTGAGATTTCAAGCGGACTTTCAGTGGACAAAACTAACCTTTCCAGTTCGTGCAATCTCTTTGATTCCAAATTTACTCAAATTCCTAAGAACAGCAGCCAGTTTGCCAGGATCGCCAGTAACCTGAAAATGCAAAAAGAATAGCGCATTAAAGATCTGACTATAAGTGTAAGTGGACCTAGATACTGATGATGGGCATCATATTTTGAATAATCGACCTTTGGATAAACTTTATCGATGAATTACATCCTTCTGATAGATTTTAGAATCAGTAAGCAAAATAGGTGTTGGTACTGGTCGGAGTGACTTCCATTGACTTGTTAATTCTCAGACCATTCATTTTTGGAGATTTGATTCAAAAGTATATGATAAAGGATTGATCTCCAAATTTTCGAACATGATCTATAAGAAAATAAGAAAATACCATCATTCCCTGTGTTAGATCTTCAAAAATCCCACACCTCACCAACAGCATCTAGGTTAACATACGCAAGTACACCTTAAAATAAGGATTGTAAGGTCCATCCTGCTGTCTGTCCTTTTTGTCAAATGTCTAATGTTTACCCTAAGAAACTATCTTACTACACGGATAACTATAACAGAAAAAATAAAAATTAAAGGCAAGATGATAAAATATAAAATAATGAGGAACCAAGAAAAACAATACCTCAATGGTCAATGAGCTTTCAGTGATGTCCACAATTTTAGCTCTGAAGACATCAACTAACCACATTATCTACAAAAAGGCAAGACACTATATTGCTAATGCTTGAAAGAATTGCAAACGGTGAGAAATCATGTCAAAGTAAACTGGCACACTGCAGACATTACCACTGTGAGGAAAAAGCTTTTTTCCGGTAACATAAGAGAGAACTTGATGGAAGACATATCTATCATCAGCGGAACCACAACCCAACAAGAAAAGCCAGCATAAAATCAGGATGACCAAACTATGGATTTATCAAGTACAAGTTATAAGCCTGACCAAGTATAAAGCCGAGGTAAGTCAAGAAACTCGAGTGTATATCTAAGTTATTGCCTAGATGTTTTGAGATAATCCAAGCCAGGTAAAGGAACCGGTGCAGCATGTAAACATTAAGAAAATCATATAGAAAATTGCAAGGCGAAAAGGGAAAGGAATAAAAGGTGAAAGGATGAGAAAAAGAAGAAGCAGGGAACATGAGTATTCTGCACAAAAATATTTACGAAAGCTCATGAAGATTGAATACAAGATAAAGCTCCGGCTTCTCATTAAGAGGAAACAAAAGAGAAACCAACTGAAATTAAAAATAAAATAAAATATAGTGATACACCAGACCATCTCGATCAATCCATCTTTTCTACTAAATTCTTATAAGACTGGTTGCCGTTAAAAGTCAGTTTCTTTTATCTTCAACTACATGCATCCTTTCACTTGTGGACTTTGAACTCAGTACTCACTGAGAGCATCAGTAGTCATTCATAAGAGAAAATATAAGCCAGATGACACCATCAAACTGAATGAATTCAATTAGAAAGCATTATTATTATTTCTTTTAGATAGGTTAAAAGGCATTATTGCTGACTGATTTTTGAAAATCACAACCAAAATTGCAAGGTACCTCAGCACGCATGCTTGGATCCGCACTGAGTTTTATCAACATTAATTCACGTTCCACTTGTGGCTCCTTTGATATATCTTCTACCTACCAGTACAAGAAACATCAGAAATGTTAATTGCCACAAATGAGGATGCTCAATAAAAAGATTGATCACTCATGATAAACAAACAGAACAATTGAAAACAAACGCACAAGTGAAGGAGGTATATTATCCGGGAAGTGAACAGTAAAGGGAGTGTCAAGTAATCACCTTTAAGACATTGACAAGCTTGTTAAGCTGCTCCACAACTTGACGCAAAACCTTTTCGGTCCCACGTACAACTATGGTAAACAAGGCCTTGTCCTTGTTTAAACCTACTGCCAGGGATTCGATGTTATATCCTCTTCTAGCGAAAACCCCAGCAATCCTATTTATAATTCCACTCTCATCCCCAACAAATACGGAAATAGTATGCCTCTTCACCCTTGAATATAAAAAAACGCAATATAGTCTATAAGCTTGCCAATCATGTAAACATCCTAACTTCAGCAGCTAAAGCATACAACAAGACCACAACAAAAAGAAAGCATCAATCAGTCAATTCATATCATATTAAAGATTCTTGAGCAATAAGATAAGATAAAAGCATCTACTTTATGTTGCCTTGCATGGACAATAAGAGAGTAATTTTATGAAATTACTATCATCTACATGACAACTACCTAATTTCAAGCGTCTATTGAGAAGCGACAATGAATTAGAATGGCGATTCGCACGCTTGAGGGTGGATTCAATCTCCAACATCAATAGTCAATGTACAAACAACTTCACCATCATTAAGCGAGCAATCAAGCATGTCTTGCACCGAAATTCATGAATCTACACAACCAATAAAATATACTCCAATTCATAACCCATTAGAAGTTTCAAACAATCTCAACTTATACAATCCCTAGCACACGCATCACCAAAATCTCGTAGCTCGGCCTCTCTTTTAGTGAACTAACAAAAAATACACATCATAAAAAAAGCTGCTTGAAAGAATCACCGTCAAATAAAGTGTCTTTGACATAAGTTTGTGCTCAATACTGAGCATATAGTCATATAGTAATAAACACAAACACTCAGAATTGCATATGTATTTTCCAACAGAGAGCTTGAACCGCAAAGCACAAATATGGACATAATTGCATAAGAATCCGAATCCAAAGACAAATTCAACAACGAAACAAGATAGTAGTAATAAGGCAATTGAACCAACTGCGATTCGGCAGCGGATGACGAGACTGGAAACGAAGCCCCGGAGATGGACAATGCACCATTATGTCCAGTAGCACCAACAACAACACCAACATCAAACGAAGACCCACAAGTACTCCTCAACTGGGCAGCGTGATTCCTTGAAATCGGAAACATTACAGGTCCGAACCCCGAAAATCTCGATGACCCAATTGGCCCAATCGGTAATTCGGGTCGTGGAGATGGGTTTTGGGGTTTGAGACCGTTGAGGCGGATGTGATTTGAGGCCGCCGCCATGGGAGAGGTGAAACAGAGGAGGGCTTCGATGTGGGTTTTCTTTTGGGTGTGTGCTTTGTTGGAGTAAAGTAGTTGAATGGAGGCTGTGATTTGCTTTGTTAAGAAACATGTGATACCACCCATTTAGGATGTCACATGATAGTTGTGTCGTGTCGATTATTAAAAACTGTTGTAACTTAATAAATACTCCTTTTTTTTCATAATACAGATATCAGACGATGACGTGGATAAAAAAATTCACAACGTTATGAATAATCCGCGAGATTATCAAATAATGTTTCTTTTTTTTTTTTTTTATAAATTTAACATAAAACATTAAAGATAATATAAGATATAAACTATAATTCTGAGACGAAATATAATTCATATCATATCATTTATATATAAAAAATAACACATCAAAATATATAATAAATAATATGATTATTACACAATGTTATCTATATTATGAAACGAAGAAAACGTATGACTTGTATACTGACATCTTACATTCATGGCTGTGTTTTCATGTTTCACAAATGAAGCATTAGACATCGCGTTATATGTAAGAAAATGATAGGAGGCTTAGGCTTAGTTGTAGTATCACTATTATAGAACTGTTTCTGTTTTACCAACAACAAGAAGAGCCTGTAACAAAAAGGGATACAATGCGTACCCCTAATTCGCATAATCTCCTACTACCAATAAGATATATCAGAGAATAGACACTTCATTCGATACATTATCCTCTGCAAGCAACTCTGCCGAACTCTTTTTAAGTTTTGATAAGTGCATAACACCAGCATAAAATTTACGGAACCATAACACACACCTACGCCTAAGAACTAACGACCACAGTCCGCCATGATAAACACGCTAAAACCTAATTGCTCACAAGATAGATAATTTATCACGTTAAACTGGAGCCTCATTGTCGCAACCGGCATTGGGTGATGAGGCACTTTGCGACAACCCTAAATTTGCGGCACTCCATTTATGAGAGGCTGTTTTATAGTATAAGATCTCCAAAAATAGTTCCACCCCAACCAAAACCCAACCAACCGCATTTGGTACCTATAACAAGAGAAATGGTCCGTCAAAGAAAAATGCAACCATTCGGAAAGTTAGCATCACAATGAAAAATATGCATGACTATCAGTAGATATAATTTAAAAAGGGATAAGACAAACTTTGCAGAAAATGTAAGGAAAACTGGAACACTTCGCTTTTATATAACTTCTCCACAAACAATAAGCTAAAAAAATCCTTGTGAACACTAATCTAGAATTCGGAAGGATTCCCAAATAGTAACAAGAACAACAACAACTAACCCAACAATTCTCGTTCTGGACAAGATCTGCGGAGTACGGAATGTACGTAATCAACGAATGTAATGCAAATAGAACCTAAAGCAAATAAAGTGCATAAACGTTGGAATAGACAAAAGGTAGATCCTACCACCATCGTGGAAATAGTCTTATAACTATCCTATAAATCTTATCCTTTCGTGCCGGATAGACTTACTAAGGGCTATGTCAAACCGTAAACTAAAAGACAAAAAAATAAACTAAAAGAAAAAAGAAAAAGAAGGGACTCAATGTAATAGAGAAACCATAGAAGCCAATACTTCACGTGGACTAACTTTGAGCGAGAGGCGAAAAGCTTACAAGAAAGTACAAATCCACTGGTTCCAGTGCATATGCCATCCAGAAGAAACAACCAACAATGGAGAAAGTTGCGAAAGAAAAGTTGAGATGATCTGTGTCCCTTGTTGTAATTACCAATTTCTGCAAATTTAATTGATGAGAATTTCACAACTGGAGATTGACTGAAACAAAATAAAATAAGATAAAGATGATACAGCTCTTTAGACAAAGTACCATCGATGATAATGGAGCAGCAAATGTCCCGAAGTGGCAAATCATAGCTATCATCCCAATTATATGAGAGCGAAGCTTAATGTCAGGAGCCAAAGTTCAAACAATGGTAGCAACTACTCCTACAAAGATAATCCCAAGGATCACCAATGCCGCCAAGGGAGGGGTGAAACAGAGGAGCTTCGACGTGGGCTTGGTTTTGTGTGTACTTCGTCGGGGGAAGTGGTTGAGTGGATTTGCTTCAACGATTGCGAAGGTACTTCCTTCTCTATGTTTGTGAAGAATGTGATAGTTTATCACTTGTCCTTTCCGTTTTGCTTAAAATATAAATAATATTTATTTATTTTTATATTTTTTATAAAAAAAATATTATATTTATAATAATTATTTTATCTAAAAAAAACAATAATCATTATATATTATAATATATTTTATTATCTATTCTCATAAATAATACAGTAAATCTCATAATCACTTAAGAAATATTTTTTTCTTCAACAATTCGTATAAAAATTTAACACATATAAATCTGTATTCCACACCAAATTATTGTCTATATTATTAGGGGATGAAAATAATACTACTTATTAATGGATGTCACATGATAATTGTGCCCTTTATTATGATTGGTGTTATTATTTAGAAATGATTGTGTGATAATTAAAATTTTTTGTTTAAAAGGAAATATTGAATGTTTGTAGTTGTTTTCAACCATTGCAACTTACGGGAGTATAATTTCGATGATCATATGTCACTTCTTTCGCTCATAGTTGGTTTCATGTTTTGTATAAGGCAAAATAAGATAATGCTGTGTGTATAAATATATGTTGTTTTTTTTTAACCAAAGTTGCTTGCTTGTGTCGATTTTAGTTCTAGTTTGAGTCATTGTAATTCCTTTTAATGTTTAGAGCGTCGATACTGTCATATTTCTTATTTTTATTATAGAAATAAAGAGTTCGGAATGTTTTTGATCAAGAGCTGCTTGGAAGAAGATTTGTAGCTGACTTTTCTGAAATTTCTTGATGATCATAAATGATTCAGGACGTGTTTGATGATTATTTGGAATGAAAAGAGGAAGTATGCATGTTTGAGCATGGGCTGTGCATGGTGTGCACGGGACATACAAGATGATTTCATAAGTTGATGAGCACGGCGTGAGAGAAACAAGCACAAACCGTGTGCCAGAGGCACGGGCCATGCCAAGCATGCAAGGATCGTGCGTCCCTCTTGAGCTGTCATCTTTATCTTTGCTATATTCGTGGAAATTCAGTTATTTTTCATTTTCTATATATACCCACGACTTAATTCAAAGAAGGACAATCAATTTCCAGAGTTTTTATCAGAGAAGAAGCCGACGTCATGATTTTGGTCTTCTATTTGATGTGATGTACAAGAGGGATACTAACGATGATTCCTATCTGTGCAGCGTTCGATCGTTGTGGAGATCGTCTTATGTTGTTTGTAGACCGATTGTCATGGATTGTTGGTTTATTCTTCTTATAGATTCTTTAGTAATGATTTTCATCAAACCTTTGATGTATTCTCCATTTTTGTTCATGACTATGGTATTCTTCATTTCTATTCATGACTATGACAGCGTAAACTTTTAGTATGGCGTACTAATTGGATCTCTATCATGGATTTTACGAGACGTGATTTCTTAATTCAATAATTTTATGTCCAATATTTATGATATCATAATCATGTGTTGATTTATCCCCAGGTACCAATTCTATGTATTACAATTGATTACCTTAGTACATTGAAGATATATGAATGCAATCAATCCATTCTCTTTTGGTTGATGTTTGTAGCAAATTCATAGGTTGATGTCATTCTTGTTTGGTTAATCTATCTTAGGTTAATAACATGAGGTGTTAAGAGGTATACATAATGCGACATATTTAGTTTATGCTATATTCTTGTTTTGATATGAACTATTTATGCTAGTTTGGTTATGACATGTTTTATGGTAACCGATAATTAAGGTTCGATAACTCTTGTTTTATCATAATTAATTACACGACCTATCGTAAATGAACATGAAGTGAAAATATCAGTGTATGATTAGAATCCATGATGAGTGAAAATCACGAATGCCATACACTTTATCAACTTTGATAAAACTCTCTTGTTTGAACTACAACCAATATTTTTTGGTTAAATTAGCTTCTGTATTCTTGTTCTTAACACTAGTTAGTTGTGCACACCAACGAGGAGTGCAATTTTGCCTGATGTACCAATAGCTGGTGTTTCGCGCACAACTCATCATCAACTCTGCCTGATAGTCATTAGTTATGTAAGTTTCTACTAGAGTAATTTGGAATTAAGAGTGAAATAGAGAATCAACGAGGAGTGCGATTTTGCTTGATGTACCAATAGCTGGTGTTTCGCGTACAACTCATTATCAACTCTGCCTGATAGTCATTAGTTATGTAAGTTTCTACTAGAGTAACTTGGAATTAAGAGTGCAATAGAGAATCATTTAAGTGTTAATTGTTG
The DNA here is from genome assembly GCA_035668315.1 of Drosera spatulata. Lineage (NCBI taxonomy): Eukaryota > Viridiplantae > Streptophyta > Magnoliopsida > Caryophyllales > Droseraceae > Drosera > Drosera spatulata. The sequence goes on from JAOVYX010011807.1 coordinate 28,294, forward strand.
AAGTTGTCGATTATTTCATGCCCTCGACGGATATGCATTACGCTCCTCTTTTAGTCAGCCCTTTCCTTAACCCTTAACTTACCCATTTGAAAATAACGTTCTTTAGGGATCAACTCGTACTCATCACTATTATATTGTTCTTTTAATTCTATTGAGTGAAGTAGTGTGATTATTTCAATTTGTAGCACCTTCCGACGGGTTCTATCAAATTTTGACGCAATTGATAAGGAACGGTGTGAATTATTTTGTTATCTATTGACTATCTCTTTTTGTTTCATTTATCAGGAAGTAATTGTTTTGCATACTACTGAGAAGCAGACGAAAAGCAGGAGATAAAGTTCAGAATGTCATTCGCGAACTTGAAGAAAGAAGGTTTGAACATTCTAGTTTATCAAGCATACGAGCTGAAGCATCACCTTATTCAGCACTATCGAATCTACATATTGGTGAGATCCTTCAAATCTTAGATGTGATTGCTCCTTTGAATGCTCAGAAAGTAGTGTAACCGGTGTAAAATCCTCAAGCTGATATCCGTACTCCAAGACAGTTAGCTGAATATGATGATAATAATGAACCTCCTTTGTGTATTGTGTTTTCGGATGTGGAAGAAAACTTTAAACTCAATTTTGGATTTTTACAAAAATTGTCGACTTTTTATGGTTTGCCAGGTGAAGACCTACATAGTCATTTGAATGAATTTAGGATAGTTTATGGGAATATGAAACCGGATGGAGTAATTGATGAGGTAATCAAACTTAGAGTCTTTCCATTTAGTGTTCAAGACTCGGCTAAGAACTGGCTATATGATCTACCAAAAGGAACCATAAACAACTGGGGGCAAATACCATCTCTGTTCTTGGATAAATACTTCCCACTTCTAAAATTATAACAATTCAGAAGCAAATTTATTCTATTAGACAAAAGAAAGGGGAGTTATTACACGAATATTCGAAACGTTTCAAATGTCTTGTCTCTAGTTGTCACAATCACCAATTTTCTGAAAATCTTTTGATCCGATACTTCTATCAAGGTCTTTGAATTGTAGACCATGGTCTAATTAATGCAGCATGCGGTGGTGATCTTCAAGACAAACAACCACGAGTTGCTGGACAAATCCTTGAAAAAATGGTTGCTAATTCCCAAGATTTCAATCGCGATGATGATTTCTCTCGTGATGTCAATGAAGTGTCTTCTTTTTCTAACAAGTTAGATCAGAAGTTTGATCGGTTGACAAATCTGCTCACAATAATGGTCCAAAACAAAAATAATACGACACAAGCAAAAGTCTGTGGACTTTGTGCTATTCCTGGTCATGCCACTGATTTGTGTCCAACTCTCCTTGACCATGAACAAGCAAACGCTATGAAAAATTTTCCTTATCATCCGAGACAAGGAAATGCCCAGAACATGATATATAACGAAGAGTGACGCAATCATCATAATTTTAGACGAAGAAATGATAATCAAAATTTCAAACCCATCAGTTTCAATAATCCTCCATCGGGAATTGTTGAACCAAATTACTCAAATCAAATTCCTTAAAACTCCAATGAACTATCTTTGGACAAGTTTGTTAAAGCAATGTGTAGGAATTCAATTAGTTTTCAAAAAGAAATTCGTTCAAGCATTTCTAATGTTGAAAACCAAGTGAGCCAACTTACCCAAGAAATAAATAAATTTTAATCTTAAGTGTCAAACCAACTCTTTTCTCAACTTTTAAACCCTCGTGAAAACGTAAGTGCAATAACATTGAAATATGACCAAAATACGAGTGATGAGAGAAGAGTGAAAGAACAAGAACTTAGAGTATTTTCAATTTCATGTGTAGTTGATGGTATCATTATTCCTGATTGTGTTCTTAATCTAGGAGCATTTATGAATATTGTGTCTTCATATTTGTTTAAATCTCTTGATCTTGGCCTTCTTCAATCTACAAATATGAAAATTCAATTAGCTAATGGACTTCTTGTTCGTTCAGAAGGTATGGTTAAGGATGTCTTGGTTAAGACAAATTGACTTTCAGAGTTGACTTCCATGTTCTTAAAATGGAAAAGAATTTTATTGATTCTTCTAATTCTTCATCTATTCTTTTGGGTAGATCTTTCATTCGAACAACCGAGGCTGTTATTGAAGTTGAAAATGAAACTCTTAATATAAAGGATGGTGAAGAAGAATTATGCTTGAATGTGTTTGAAGATTAAAAGAATGAATCAATTGAAACTTGTTATAAAGTTAAAGTTGTGGAAGAAGATGAGCTTAATGATTCCAATGACATGAAGACGATCTTGGATTTTCTTGATTCACAAATTGGAGAAACTATAAATGTTGTCAAGCCATGTTTCGATTGATTGTGTTAAAATTTATTTTGACGAGGTAGTTGATGTCTTGAACGGAGATCAAGAAGATCTAAAAATTGAAGTTCGTGTCGAAAAAGACAATGAGAACATTGTGAAAGTTAAATGTTGTGAATGAATAAGATTATGTTATGGCTTGTGATGATTTTCCTCAAGAAAGTGTTTCCTAAGCAAACAATGAGTCACAATCTTGAAATCTTCTATTGAAAAAGAAAAAGAATAATGATTGTTTTCATTCTACTGATCATTTTTCTTGTTCTTATGTTTTGAGGTATAATACGAAGAAATAACAAATGAAGAGTATTAGGATTGTAAAAGATGTTATGGAGAATGCAAGGATATTAAACGTAAAAGGGGAGTTCTTCAAATTTTGATTCCTAATTCAGTTCTTCATCATGAAATTGCTAATTTATATCTTTGATGTGCATAGTATGGTCGAACTAACGACGTAAAACAAAATGATTCGCGGGAGACAACATATGTGTTTTTCAATTTCATTTAGGTAGTTTGTTATCTTCAAAATAAAAATCAAACATGAAGAGAGTAATAATTCTCAAGAAAATGAATCAATCAAATAAGGAAATTCAAATTTCTTTTTAGGTTTAGGCTTAAATGTTTGCATTGAACATTCGAATATGTTGGATGAATGAAATGAAAGATATAATGAAGCATATAACATTATGTAATGGATGAAAAATGTTAAAATTTAATCGTGTTTTGCAAAGTGGCCATGCATGGGCTATGCCTCATGACAACCCAACATGCACTGAGCACGACCAACCAGGCCGTGCGTGTACGGTATGAAATCTGTGTTTAAATTCTCGAAATCCCTCTTGTTTTCTTCACTTTTCTTTGATTCTCTCACGAACACCAACGACGAAATCATCCTAACACCTTCATCAAAATCAACACAAATTCGTGTAAATCAAGCGTGCAACCTAATACACAAGCATCTATCATCAATTTCATCAAGCTCAATTCATATCGATCAAGATCGTCTTACATACATCCAAAGATAAAACTGAAATTTCTCAAATCTCGTCATTATAATCACATTCGAGACACTCTATGAACCTTTCTATGTTGTTATTTATGTCTTGTAGAGCATGGTCATGTGTGGATTTCACAACTTGACAAAACTATGAGAAATTAGGGTCTTAGAACGATTCCGAAACGTAAAAATTTGATTTTTGATATGATTCCTTATGTTCTGTGATGGATTGATGTTATGATAACATTGTAATGATTCTAGGTTCATGCTAAAGGAATGAGTGGATTGAATTGGTGAATTTTTGTAGTTCTTATAAAGTATTGTTGATGATGGCTTTTAAGCAACCCTTGTGAAATTTTGATTGTTCTATGTTTGAATTGATTGTAGGTCATCATGGCGAAAGATGAGAGGCACAATAAGGGATTCTCCCTACTTGTTTGAGTTATTAGTAAATCTGAACGGTCATTGGACTTCGCGGCTTAACGAAATTCAGTTTTCAAAGAAGGAGCATAAGGAGCGTTACAAAAGACTAGTTTGATTGGGAGTTGAAAGAACCAGATATATGGACGAGGATATTTTTTCTGAGCTTGGACTGATAAAAGATGTTGATAAGAAGCTGAAAAATACTAAATGGGAGTACTTCGCAAGTCAGAATTGGTCAACTTACGAGCAGATAACTCTTTATATCAAGGTCCCAGGGTCCCAACACACCCATATGCGGCCCTTATCAGAAATCCATAATTAACAACAAACTTCCATTTAGGAAGCACTCGATTCGCAACTATCTAATGCTCCTCCTCTCTAGTCTTTGTATCCAGAAGGCCAAAAAGATTCAACTTCCTTGAAGAGATAAAACTCTTTACTTCAGTCTTTTTAACTGAATAGCCCGACCCTCTAATATTCCGGTATCCAAAATCTATAAAAAGAAAAATGAAAATTGTACACATGGAGGCTAGTATCACCTCTTCATACTTATTTGGGAAATCTCAAGCCCTATAGCCTCTTTCTTGGCTTTCTTCTTTTTCTCCTCATGCTTCTTTTTCTTCCACCTGTTATGCTCATTTTCCTTGAATAAGGCCATGGTGAAACAAAAAAATCAAGCCTTTATCCCATCAAGTGGGGTCGGCTATATGAATACGACGGCGTCATTTCAATCTGTGATGTATATCATCTTCTGTAAGATTATGATAGGCCATATCATACTTCAAGGTTTCTCTCGTGGTCTTTTTAGGTCTCTCTCGTCCTCTCTTGACATGTGCTAACTCCCAAACTTCACATCTCCTAACAGAACCTGTGATTGGCCTGCGTTTCACATGACCATACCATCTTAGTCGTGACTCCCTCATCTTATCTTCTACTGGAGCCACACCCACTTTCT